>JAUZNC010000175.1:17620-42876 GCA_034780395.1 Vannuccia rotundouncinata | reverse complement strand
GAAACCGATACTAAGTGACAACAATCAGCTAGATTACCAATCTAGTTAAACTTAAACAAAGATAGTATATCTATGGACTAAACTAAACATTATTTCTAGTTGTCTGATTCACCAACAATACTGCAACGGCATTATAAAGTAATCATTATTAAAGTACGTGCGGCGTTACCAAAAACACGGAATAGGTCTGATGCCGACGGTTAGCAAGTTCTGTAAACAAGCGCTCCGCAGACCCTGCTTCCGTCTTGTAGAGGACCAGAAGAGGTACTGACTGGGGACACGTCTTCAGGGCCGCAGATAGGTCCGGGGCAAGGTCACCTATGGTTGGGGGGAGGACAGAGTCTGTAACATCTTTCTACTTTATATCGATTTGCCATTTTAATACTCACAGGTGTATCTCTTGCCCAGGACGGTGTTGACAAAGACGTGCACCAGCTGCATGAGTCTATCCGGGCGGACAGCTCGACAGATGAGCAACCTCTGGACCGGGTTGAAGGTATCATCGGCCTTGTCGGGGAGGGGCGTGTTCTCCGGGTACTCGTTCTCCACAAGGGTCCGCCACTGTGTCTCTCTGGAGCGAGCGAGAGAGCAAAGAAGTCAGTTGGAAGTCTATGTTCTAGATTCTGGGGCTTATTTTCGACACTTCAATTGTCTTTCGACGAATATTATCAAATATTATCTTTTTACAGGACATTCTTAAATTAGAAGATTCGTAATTAGGCAAAAGTTTGTTATCTTTAAGAAATGAAATGTTTAAATATATTAAAATAATAAAAAGAACATCAGTCTAATATTACATAAATTTGACAATAACAAGTAGCAAATAATTGCTATAACGATTTTTCTGTCTTAAAATATATTAAAACAAAACAGAATATCAATTTGGCAAAATATTATCTTAAAATTGGTTATGGGTGTTTGAAGAAATACATTTTAGAATATTAAGTGAACGGACAGTAAAGAAAGTAACTATAGGTCTAACCAACAAAATACAACACGAAAAAGAATATTTATACAACTAAACATATTTTTCTTAAGACAATATCCATAAGCTAAGTCTGGAAGGGCAACAGAAGTAAATAAAGAAGGAAGAGTAGATTCTATTGGTACAGTTAAAAATCTTTTCATATATTATTAAGAAATCATCAATAATGAATTATGTAATGCCTCATTTTTAAAATAAATTATTCCATTGAAAACTAAGACGAACATAAACATTATAAAAATAATAAGAGATTATTATTTGAAACGGCAAAGACTAAACATACAATCTATATCTCATGCCTTCTCTAACAACAACTGAAAATACCGAGAATTACCAACACAATTTTGGACTATTACAAAGTGTTTCTATTCTTATAAAACTGGGATAGGATAAGATTTCAAACGATCTACAATACCTGCCCAAATCACGTCCCATACTTCGGTCCAAAAAGATACACAAAGATGAAACAGTATCAATCACGTGTAAATTGTTCGAAGTTTTAAAATAAAAATTTAGTGGTATAGTTCCTAGCCGTCAGTAAGGATTAGTAAAAGTTAGACGACTGCAATGAAAACAAATGAAATGCGATCCCAAAATACACGCAGTCATAAAATGTAGGAATGTGCACAAATTGTACTTTTTTTAAAAGGAGAAAGATTTGATCAGATACATACAAAGACTTGCTATGTATACTGCCTGGATGAATGGGATCAGTGAGAATAGTAAAGATCTATTATCGAAAGAAATTAATACGAAACAAAAATATTACAAACTTTTTCATGTGCGTCGTGATGCCACTGGATGAGTCAAGAATTATGACAATACCGTGTCAGTCATAAATAATATAAAATAATAATTGAAGATAAAAACAAATTATAAAAAGAATTGATAAGTTGGTGAACCAAAAAATACCATTTATAAATAATTAATAACTGTAATTATTTCAACATGTAAACATAAAGAAGTTATTCGTGTGATAATATCTTTGCAACAATTATTTCTCTCATTTAAAATAATTCGCAATTAATTCGCAAGCATATTAATCACCACAGAATAAATTCTTCATGTTTGACACTAATCTGTCGCTGTAAATAAAGATTGCAAAAAGAATAAAAGTCGGGAGAAAACAGAAGATCACAACTGAAAATTATGGAATGAGGAAAGAATCAAACCTCCTTGAAATACTCCTTTATGGAAGAATGAGCCAACAGATAATTAATGTGACAAGAAAGCTGGTTACCAACTTAAAATACAAGTTTTATATCAGGTTATGTTGAAAATGAGTCATATATTATCATTGTATTTTACTTTGCAAATAACGCTGTAATTAAACTTTTAATAAAATAAACTAGAAGATGTAATTTCAAAATGAATAAGCACCAACAAATGTAAAATCAACGCCATTTCAATTCTTTATTTACAAATACAATTTATTGGTGACCGTTAAGTAAAGAATTCTCGCTTACCTGCCATCTCTCGCCATTCGCTCAAACATCTCCTGAAACCAATCGAAGTAAGAGGCCAGGATCTGAAGGTTGGCGAAAGCCTCCTCCGACATCCAGTCGAAAGGCTTCTTGATCTGGAGGAAACGGGTCTCATAGGTGGCTCCACTCTTCTCCTTATTGGCTATCATCACTGCCGAGGAGAACTGAGGAGAGATGACAAACTCTCTCTCTCCGACACCCAGGTGACCAAGAGAGTCGCTTACCTGAGAGCCGTGGATGGAGAGGAGACAAAAATCTTAATTTTGATGTTATACATTCCACAATTTGAAATTCAGGACTAAGTTTATATGAGTATATTTATATTTAGAACATATATAGAACATATATTTAAAACATATATATAGAACATATTATTCAAATGTGTAAGTGAAAACGATTTTTTTAAAGTTAAAAAATAAATAATAAATCTATATATTTTAAAACTATTCAGATATAATGTTAAAAGGGCCGTGCCTTATTTAAATATATATATATTTAAATATTTGTTTCAATCAATTATATCGATGTTATAGAATATAAATGTTATTTTGATTCTTTAACAAAATACCCCTCCATATATGTCGAAGGAAGGAAAACATGCAGTACTAATACGCCTCTGAATAGAGACAACTCAGGCTATTGGCCATTATATACATTGATAATGCCGGCCCTTACCTCCAGAGAAAGCAGGAGACTGTAGATGAGTCTGTCTTGATCCAAGAGGGCACGCGTCGTATGTTGGTGACACGCAAAGGTCATTCGGTCAATCACTGCCTTTGAGGAGGCTCTAAACATTAGATATTAAATACAAATTATCCTCTATTCTATCATATAATTCACGTATTCAATAGTAAACGTTTGTAGCCTGAGTTTAATAGTGCATTATAGATTTGTCACAGCGGCGCATTAATTAAAGTCGTTAACTCATTTTACATTAAACTTTTTTTCTAGAGTATATAAAAGCAATCTATCGACCAATATCTAAAAAAACTTCAGAAATGTATAATTTACCTTTTTTTCAATATCTGATTGTTTTATTTTAATCATACAAATTACAAACGCATTTTTAATTTTATCTGGATTAAAGTATGTCCAGAAGGTTAGAGAAATTCTGCTAACTATATATTTCAATAAGGAGGTTTAATTGCGAATAAAATTAAATCTCTCTCAAAAATGGTGTGGATCTATTGTTATATGACAGACGTTAAAATGTGGCAAAGATCTATTGTTAATTGGCTAATTATTGTATAATTTAAATCTAGTAGCTAATCATATATGGTGGCATTAATTGTGAGGATAATTATGCCTCAAATGAATACATGTAAGCCGATGAAATTAGTGCTGCCTTTGTCTGAATGTAACAGATGGCCAACAAATAGCTGAAGACTTTCAATTGTATTCAAACAAAATCTAATAAAAATTATAAATTAATCTATAATTAGCCGACGTACATATCTAGAAGACTAAAACGATATACACTATTCTATGAAATGCAAATACATTAAACAATATTAGTTGTATATAATATACAATAAATTATATGAAGGCATGAAGCAATCATATT
Organism: Vannuccia rotundouncinata; assembly: GCA_034780395.1. Taxonomy (NCBI): domain Eukaryota; kingdom Metazoa; phylum Platyhelminthes; order Proseriata; family Coelogynoporidae; genus Vannuccia; species Vannuccia rotundouncinata. The sequence continues at coordinate 38,843 of JAUZNC010000175.1, read as the reverse complement.
GTCAAATATTTGTTATCAAATAGTGTATAAAAAGATGTATAATAAAAAATAAACATTTTATTTGTGGTGAAATTAGTGAAGCTAAGTTAAAGAAAAATGTTGTGGAATTGTAATTAATTTAACAATTTTGATTGTGTATAAATTGTTCATTGTTCTCAACTGAAAATATTTCACTATAATAAATAACATTATTTTCTAAATAAATAGAATTTGCATTACATTTTGAAAAAATTTCTTTTAAACTCTACATATCGTGAAAGTGAAGAGGAAATATAGAGAGACCCTATATGGCGGTCTTAATCACCGAGATTATATCATCTTTTAACAAGTTCCATTCCGTTGAATCATAGAATAAAATATAAGTGACCAGTGCTCAGAAATTACAGACTCCAATTCTCTTGTCAGACTTGCTAACAATCCTTGTTCAAAACGGTCCTCCCTCAACTGGTAAATCCGTTAATTTTTCTTTCTATTTTAATGGAGCTTGTAATCTCGAAAACCGTCACAATAAAACCACATCAATGTTACATTACCTGTCTACAGGGGATTTGGACACTGAAGTAGTGGCCAACTCTCTGAAATATTGACACAACTTTACTGGACAAAGGATTTAGCTTGATAATAAAGCTACACAGATTACAGACTACTTCCTTAAATTTATATTTTCAAATAAAAGAAATCAATGCATTCCTCATTAACAATTTTCTTTTTAGATAAACACAATTTATGAACGAACACCTTCGCTTCACTTTAATATAATAACGACAAATGATGAAGGCCAACCTGTCCGAATATTGAATAGCTGCATCGAAGAGACTAAGAAACTGTTGGAAGGGGAAGAGATAGAAGCGGCCCAGAGTTCGCATGTAGTGTGCAGCATCGAAGCAGACCGCACCACGAGCAGCGATTGGTCGATAACTGTCCCTGGCCTTGAGAACACTGATTTCGGCACTTTCTAGACGACTTTGACTAAAATTTAAATAACAGTTTGTTTAGAGAAAGATGTGCATTTAACTTTATGCAGGAGAATTTTTTATTAGAATCGAACTATATTTATAGCTGTATTATCTAGTTAATAAGAACTATACTACTTTGAGTAGTATATTAATCTTAATAAGAAAAATAAGAAATAATGATAGAGTTATCTGATTAAAAAGTGTTGTCTTTTAAAACAGATAAATACATAAATATATAAATTAATAAATAATTGCTTTTATTTTCGAATTATCAACATAATTTGTATAACATAAAGCTTAATTTCGCACTTTTCTAAAGCCTCATCATGGAGTTTCTTTAGTTCATTGAGTTTGCGAGTAAGCGGAAGATCGTTCATAAGTCGGTTGCCACTGCTCAAATGATCCACTAACTGCTCCTCAAGGGTGCACATCTGCCGAAGATTCGTCAATTTATCCGCGATCTGCAATAGAGGAAGACAACCAGCTAAACATATCCAAATCAAGTAACCAAATCAACCGCCTTTGACCTCTCACCGTCTCAATCCGTTCCGCCTCCAGCCTGGTTTTCTCCAGCTGGATGAATCGATCCAGCAGCACCTCCTCAACACAGTCCCGGGTCTGCGTGAACTTGACGAGGCTCGTGTAGGCCGCCAGGGAGCCTGGGATGGCGCAGGGCAGGTCCGCCGTGTGCAGGAAGAGACGAAAGCTGGGCTGGCACTCGACCTCGTGCTCCTGGATCATCAGCTTGAAGGGCGCCTGGCCGTGGATGAAGCGTCGTTGGTTGACGAGCACCTGGATGGATGGAAGCGGCAACAGACGGAGTGAGCGACGCGTGCAGAAGCCAACCACCTCCTCGATAACTCACCGTTCGAATGCGGCGATCCTTGGCCAGCTGCTGAACGTCACAGTCGGTGATGATGAGGACCGACCCGTCGGACAAACAGGTCTCCAGCTGCATCCTCAGGTCGTCGAACTTGACGGTGTGCTGCGGATAGTGGGCCAGGTATTTGTGCAGCCAGGACACGGCCAGTCTCGTGGGGTCGGACAGCAGCGGCCAGGAGTCACAGTGCTCCTCCATCACGAGGAAGCAGGCGTTCTCCAGCTGGAGGGGGGTTTGCGGCAGCTGTAGCTGGCTCAGAGCTCCCAGATCCACCGCGGAGAAGAGGAAGCCGGCCAGGTCCAGGTCTCGGAAGACCAGCTGACTGCTGCGGACGAGCCGGTTGGCCGAACAGATGTCGACAAACTTGACGGCGAACCGGCGACGCTGGTCCACGTCCATGGCGCCGCAGTAGGTGAGGAAGGCGGCCGAGTTGAGGCAGTTGGCGAGGAGCACCTCGTTGGAGGGGTTGTCGGTGACGAACTGGCGCCATCCCTTCTCCATCTGCTGCAATCGATCGGCCACACTTATGCAAGCCCGAACCCGCTCCTCCATAGATTTGAGTTCAATGTCCAGACGATACTTCTCCACAATGGACTCATCGTAGTTCTTCTGCAAGTCTTTCACTTCCTCCTCCAGATGGGGAAGATCGTCCGGAGTGCTCTCTGTAGCAACCTCCTCGGTTTCTTCTTCTTCCTCCTCTTCCTGCAAAAGTGAAGAGAAGGATATAACCCTCTCGTGGGTGTCTTTTCACCAAATAAATATCCAATTTACACATTTGGTTAAGGAATGACGTCCAATATTAGAGCACATTATTTACAAAATGCTAAATTTAAATAATCCAAACTGATTTCTTCTCAAAACATTCAAAAGCTGTTAATTTGTTATACAACACACGTTAGATATTTGAATTGAGTTCGCAAATATCAAAACACCCATTCAAAAAGTAACTTACTCTTATAACCATAGATATAGTAAGAATATTTATCCAAAATTGACAAAATTAATAAAATTTTTCCGAAATAAAAACAGGCAAAAAGGTAAATTGGTGAAATTTTGTTTGGACCACAATTTTACAAATAGAGTTGTGAAGCATATAATTGCACAAGTAAGTATTTTTTACTTTATACATAGAATGATAATTTATTGTCGTGTATAATACATTTTCTAATAATATAATTTTTCTAAGTCAATTTAATTAAATTTGACCTGTTTGCTATTGATTTGCTCGCTTTTATATCAGACTAAATATTACGTATAAAGCGCAGTAGTTTTTAAATTACGATATCAATGGATATAACTAAAACAGATATCATATAAAACAGCTAGATTGGAAATGGAAAGTATGGCCAAAAGACGAATCAATTATTTTTAAAAGCCACAAATTCTTATATTTATTTAATTTCCAATCTATAGTACCTATTTCTCTAGTATATATTATATCTTGGTTATATCCTGATTCAGTAGATTAAAAAGTCACAATTTTGGTACAGTTTATAATCTGAAGTAGAAAAATAATATCTGTTCTATCAAAAGAATGTATGTACCGGATCGTATCCACAATTTATACATTTATAATACACTTGAAATAAATTGAGAAAATGGAATACTATCTTCAATAAATGCGTAGATTAATAAAATAAATATAGAATATAATGTGCAGGCAGTATACTACGACACTCAAGATCAAAATGTGAAAGTTAAACTATCTGAAGGAAGTTATTTACCATCGTTTTGGTCTCTTCTTGATCCAGCTTGAATGCACATTAAGGAGGACACAATAATATCAATAACCAAGTACACAATACAAACACAACCTTTTCGGGCTGAGTCAATCAAATAAAGATATAGAAAAGTTTGCAAACAATTAAGCAAAAACAGTTTTAAATGTGTAACGGTAACCACCTTAGCATCAGCCTCCTTCTGGGCCCTGTCCATCTCCTCAATCTCTCGCTGAAGTTCGTGCATCTTGTTGAGCGCCTGTCGAAGTGGCTTGCACCTTTGGCTGTACTCAACCAGCGCGATACTGTACTGAACCAGAGTAGCCGCGTCTTCACTCGAGTATTTGGCGGCAGCGATGGTGATTCCTTTGGGGGCCTGGTCTCCACCAGAAGGTCCCGCACGCCGGGATGCCTTGATATTGGTGCCTTCAGCGTTCTCCAGAAGGGTGCCCTCACCAGTAACTCCGAGCTGTCCCTCCTTTCCTTTCACGAAGTAACTTTCAACAACTGCAGAGTCAAATATTCAGCTGACAATTGCTGCTTCCTGATCTAACTGGATATGGATCGATCGGAGACTTACCTCGAAGAACGTCGATGTCCAGCCCGTCCTCCCAGGAAAGGTTGAGCAGCATATCGACGAACTTGACAGCGTCGTTCATGGACAGCTGCATATGTTTCCAGATGGTCTTGTCTACTCGATCCTGAGAGAGGAGTCAAAGTAACGTTTAAGAATGAAATTATGAAGCGTTGGGTGATTTTTAATGTATATGTCGAATTTCTAATTGAGTTTGTATAAGGATTAAATTAAGGGCAACATTTATTAAATTAGTTAAAACAATCTCAATATTTACTTTTAAATTTACAACATTTTATACATTTGTTTAGTTTCATATATTTTTAAGACACAATAATGCACAATTAAATAATTTGAAATAATACAAAATATAAACATCCACCACAACCATGCATGTTATGTTAAATAATAAATAATGAAACTAAGTTGGCAAAATATGCAGTAGGTATAACAATTTTGAGTAACATTCCATATTACTTGATTTAACATTAGCAGAATTTATAATTAAATTATGAAAACATATTTATAGTAATATGCAATTTTTAATAATATCATTAATAAAAACATAATTCAATTTAGCTTGAAATTTATAATTGTTATATTGATTAATAAAATCGCACGCGAATTGTATGATAATAATTGATCGATACACAAAATCAATCATTTCCGTGTTAGGGAGTTATTTTCGTTACGATTGATCGTAATTGCAGCGAAAAACCTTTTTACAAATATTTATACAATCCAAAAATATCCATATTGCATGTTAGATAATATGTAAGAAAATTAGTTTAGTTTAATTTAATTTTATTTAGAACAGTTCGCCTTATTTGTATAAAATTTATAATTTATATTTTTTTAACAAAATAACTCACAGAGGCATTTATCATTTCTCCCTTCAAAAGTAAAGAATACAAGGAATGAGCTTCAAAATTTTAATATCTATTTTTAAAACTTTTTCATCATTTTATTTCATTGAACAAGAATAATTAAAAGATGCTTTAAAAAAACGGAAAATAGATATCATATGAATGTAAAGAAAGATTTTGTTTAAATATACTAAAATATGCTAAAATATGCTAAAATACGCTAATTATGCTAAAATATGCTAAAATATGTAAAATATGCTAAAATATGCTAAAATATGTAAAATATGCTAAAATATGCTAAAATACTCATAATATGCTTTAGAAATAAATTGTAAGAGACTATTTTCGGATGCATTATATCGTAATTGTAGTTTTTATTATAAAATTAAACTGCTCTGCTCACCTGGTTAACTTCTCCCGACTTTCCCGAAGCAACACCCCCGCGGTCCTTCTTCTGCACCGTTGAGGACGAAGCTGCCGACACTGCACGACCAGTACTGTTCTCCCCGGCCGCAAGATCACCACCTGCGATCCTCTCCAGGCGAGCCTGACAGCCAGGGAAAGACTTCCCGACGAGGAAGAAAACCATCTCCATGACTTGGCCGACCAGGTAGGGCGGGTTCTGAAAGGCTCTGATCCTCTCGACACAGGGCCGATCCACCTTGCTGCGCCAGTAGTTGACCTGTTCTCGAGCCTCTTCCAAATTCTTCCTCGAAAGATCGAGGAGAGCTTTGGCCTCAAGGAGTTCCTCTCGGGCCTTGCTCTGGAGATATAAACAGAAGGTTAGGTGACTCAAAACTGGTTAAATCATCGCTGTTACCTGTCGGTTCATCAGCTTCTCTTCGCGCATCTTGTCAAATTCTCGATCGAAGTCGTCATAACTGTCGTCATGGAGAAGGTCGTCTGGCTCGGCCGCCTCTTCCTCGAGTTCATGCATCTGAAGAGAGGCTGTGAGAGCGGAGCTATGGCCTAGCGTCGCTTTGCACTTCTCCAATCGTGTCACCTTTATTGTGAGCGACTTAAGCAGCTTATTGGAATTGGAGCAAGCCTTCTCATAGCTCGCCCGAATATTGCGAATCGCATGGCGCATTACGTCACCGTCATGACGACACTGGTCCAAGGCTACGAGTGTTTTCTGCAGCAAGTTCACCCGACGCGATCGTTCCGTGGTCTTCCGCGTGTAGAGGTAGTGGAAAATGTCAAGCAGACGTTTGTAAGTCAACGGACCAATGGGAATCTCGGATATAGCTGGCTCGTCAGCGGGTCGATGCCGACGTCTGATTGGACAGAGAGTAGAGAGGCGTTATTGATCGTTAGGTGCATTTTCAAGAAAAACAATCTCACTTTATATGCTCCTGCAATATCGCCTTGGAGTAAGGCCGGTTCGGCAAAATGGTTGGGACCGCTTTGAAGGTGTCCTTCTTTTTCTCCACGGGACGCATCTTGTTCAAACGAATCTTTTCACGACAGTCGCCCGCCCAGGGTGTTTGATTGCATTCCGTGAGCACCAAATGATGGATCTGGGCAAGACATCGGCCCACCAAACCCCGATCAGACAGTCCCTTCTCGGCTGGAACCAGGCTGTCCTCTAGGTTGGATAGGTCCGCATCGCTACGGACTACTCCTCTGGCCCCACTAGCCGACACTGGCGCCAGACTGTCATTGTCTTTAGTTTCTAGGTCTCCGTCCTCCTCAGTGGCAGTAGGTGAAGTGGGTGCTGCTCTAGAGGGACTGGCAGATGGACTTGGAAGTTCGCTTGTTTTCTGTAAGTTTATTTATGCATTGACAATAACAATTAGGTCTTATCATTACAGAATGTTAAATAAATATTCAACAATACTCAATTTATAATAAAAAATATATATTCTTATTTTTATACTACTTATTACAGTTATCAGTAATATATCGTAATAAAATATTTCTCACAACTTCATCTCCACCAGCTGGCCTCTCTGAGATGTTCAACTCTCGATGACTTTCAATGAAATAGTCGGCTTCAGCCAAAAGCGCGTCCATCGACCAATCTCGTTTGAAGTCAATCTGACAGCGAGTCAAAAGCGACGGGAATTCCTGCAGGGCGTTGCTAAGGAGACTGTGCTCTGGTGGGAGGCATAGGATCATATGCAGGTTGCTACGGACTCGGGAGAGGAAATATTGCATTGGGTCTATTGAAACACCCGGATTTTCCTTTTTCAGAGTTGGTATGATGGCCTGCACACACATATTGTTACAGTAAAATTGTTTGACAACATTTACATTAAAATTTAGAATATCCTTACCTGTAATAGTCCATCGATTTCATCGTTGGAAAAGAGTTGGAAGTAGTTTCCGCTTGTGAGCAAAGAATTTAGAGCATCCAGAACAATTTTGTCTGTAACACCTCGAGCCTGGAATGAACAATGTTTCAAGGTTCAATTTATCCATTTTAATTGATACATTTAATTGCTAATTCAAAGGAGCTAAACAAATAATCAAGAATTCATTATTATATTAAATGAATTTATACAAAGATGCAGATTTACCGTAAGTAACAGCGCCAGAATCTTGCCTTCGGAGCCGGTTTGTCTGACTGCAGCACGAAGACCATCAAAGAAGGCGTTCTTCTTGGTCGTATCGACGGAATGGATAGGAATCTCTGCAACATGGAGAGCTAGACGGCACAGTGTGGAAACGTGGGATCCCATAGCGCCAATCATGACGAGGTGGCCCCTAAAGGTTAAGGTGCACATATTGACCAAAACATGCATTTACAAATTTGACAAATATCAACAAGCATGAGTTATCAAGTTAACAACCCTTACCCCTGTGGAAAACACATGACCCGATGAATGCGCACGATGTGACGAATCACATTATTTGAGAGTGTCAATTCCAAAAATTCTTTGCCAAACTCCTCATTGTACCGATGCAGGTGGCCAGACAAGTACTCTCTGACGTCGTCCAACCGATCGATAGACTGTAGGACGACCTTGACCCGCTTAGAGCCGCCGCCTACAGTGGTTGTGGTTGGCCGTTGGTGTCGACTATCGTTGGGGAAGGTGATGTAGAGGAGAGAGTCTGGACTGGACTTTGGCAGAACCAAGTGAGGCCACACCTCACTCGTTATTTGATTAAAGGTCTCATCGAACCAGAACAGGTCGGCTGTACGGCAGATTTGATCACGGAATATTCTGCACCAGGGAGGATTTGTTGGATTTTATTAGTTGGAAAAAACTAACCAAAAGCAAATGTAAGAGAACATTTCAATAAAGATGGCAGGCAATACGTTACCTGAGCATCTCATGCATCCAGAACTGCACCACCGCTAGTTCCTCAGCTTTACTCTCATCAGGCATTCTACGCAGACACAGAGCTGCCACGTTAAGCTCCTTGAGGTTGAACAAATAATGCTGTCTTCCAGGAAGTGGCGACATTCGCAGCGCTCCTTGAACCTGCTCCAGCAGACAACAGCTGGCCTCCACCAGCCGTCCGGCCACCTCAATGTCCAGACCTGTCTGATCCCCTAGCGTGAGGTGCACCTCAAAGATTCCGCGGACCACAGATCGCATAGTCTCCCCTTCGCAGTTTGGTACGTTAATCACTACAAAGTGACGCTAAAGGGTTTGGACAAGAGACACGTCAGATCTTTTCTGAAATCTATACAATATTTTAAAGTATAAAGGCACTTTGGATAATTTATTATTGTAGTGGGGGGGGGGGTGGTATTTTGGAAGTAGCGATACCTATCCCATACTACTTAAATTTAATTTTCAAAAATAGACAAAGATTATTTGGAATATATGTTTAATCATAGAGGAAAATCAAATGATTAAACTTGCCATCAAACGTTGGCTAAGACCAGCAAAAGCCACTCCTGGAGTGTCGCTAATAGCCATAGTGGCCAGGGCAGTCACCCCCTCCACAGTCCGCCATTCGTAGGGTCGCTGACTCGTAATCAAACAGCGGGCGTCAAGCAACTGCCGTAGAAGTTCATTACACCGCTGGACAAAGACACCTCCCCCTGTTGAGTTGGCCAGTTGGACACCATCCCGCGAGAGATTGAGGTCATCGAGGAAGATTTGGAGACGTTTGTTCTCCCGGGCGCCGTAGACGAATCCCTGTCGATGGTGGATGTGCGCTTCGATGAAGGCTTGTAGCTGAGAGGCCGATGTCAGAACAGAGTGGACCATAGTTTTGGTCACAACTGAGCTTGGATCTGTGGATTTATATATATTTACAATAAAGAATGAATATATTGTCGAGCTATAATTTAGTGTTTATCAGTATTGTAACTGCAGCCAGCCATCATTTACCCAATTGATTGTTGAAATCGTTGATCAGAGTGGATTTCCCAGAGCCCCTGGGTCCAACCAGAAGAATATTCCTCTTTGCATGGAAAGCAAAGTCCATAAGAAGTCGACAGCGCACCTGAATAAAAGATCTAAAATTATTGTTTCCAAGGAAATCGTGATTACGAAAATCGAGACACATTTATTGCCAATAAGTGGCAGCAAGAGTGGTGTTAAGTGTCTACTTCTCACCGTATCCACGGTATCCACAAGAGCTTCTCCCAGCAGAGAAAGGTTGTCCGTGTTGACGTGTTCCCGAATCTTGGAAACCCAGGGGTCCCACTCCCCAGATTCGTCGACGTAGTAGTCGAACACGTTGATATCTCGATCGTCATCGGGCAGACTACAATCCACCAAAGGAGAAATTAGAACGCAAATACCAATGAATTATATTTTAATGTATCGGTTTCCTTTCTCTTGTTTTAATATTTCTTATTATTCAAAATTAGCTCGCAGTATTTAAAAACTTCACAAAGACTATTCAAGTGATCCTATATTTCTTACAAGCCATCAAATTTTACATATTAAGTTCCAACCATTTTACATATTAAGACAACCAATATTCAAAAGAAGAAATCAAAACTCACGCTCTGGTCAGAGTTTTAAGTAGGTCACTCAGCGACTTTCTGTCTTGATCATGTAGGAAGCTGCCGAAGGACCAGAGCAGACAGAAGAGGAACAACCGCTCCATGTGCATCTCTCCTCCGATCTCCTTGTTCTCCGCCAGCATGGCGGATAGGAGACTGAGGCACTGTTGGAAGGTGCCTACCACTGGGAGGACTAGCGTGGGGCTGGAGAAAGGGCCAGAGAGTGAGATAATTCGAGGGAAAGGAGGACCACTCGCTTGCATTACTTTCGTTTAATTTAATTATAACAATGATTGATTGAGGGACAATTTTAAATAGGAAAACAATTTTTCTTAAGAATTAATCATCTATCTAACGTCGAATGAATACGCGATACAAATATTGTGCTGTCACAAACTATATAAACTAATTCTCTTAATTATTAGAATACAAAATAACCACTCACACTTGAGAACTGAAATACTGCAAATAATAGCAACTCAGAAAAAATATTAAATCACAATTTCGGATGCAAAATCCAAATGAGCTAAAACTAGGTTATTCCGGAAATTATTATTATTGTAATGAGTAATATAATTAATATGAAATATACTTTAGATTTATGTTATTTTAAAAATACTTTTTATAACAGTCAACAATCATAAAATTAACAACCCCCAATCGTATATATTTTATAATATTCTAATCTAAACATATAAAAATAAGCAAATTATAAGCTATAACTATAGATATGTAATATGAAGGGTTCTAACTATGTGTAGTGGATGAAGCATACAAATAAAGAAATTTTGTTAAACGTTGTATTGTAAAGTAAAAATGACTTCTTTCATATGACTCCTTTTTCAGTAGTGGTTAAAACAAATTTAGTAGTCGTCGAATGCAGTGAATCCATGAGTACAGCTGTTTTGAAATTTAATTATTTTATTTAATTTTGAAATGACAGAAAAAATGTCAAAATAAATGATGTAACATTTAAAATATTTTATTATTTAAAAGAACAATAATACTATTTGCAAATTATTTTCATCTGTTATATTTCTGTCACTGCATATTTGACTCTAAACATGCAAAACTATACTATAAAGGAAAGATTTACCTTCGACGTCGAATTTTTTTCCCACTAATGTAACAAGAACATAATAAAATAGAAAATTAAATTATCACAGTGTAAGACTACTCACAAAAGGGCTCTATAAGCATTGTGGAAAACAAGAAAGATTTTTTTATCTAGCATAAATAATATAAGAATAAAACACGTTATTAGCTAAATGTATTCACAGTGACAATTATATTACACTATTAAATAAAACTTACCTAACATCATTTGAAATAAATTTCACAACAGCATCCATCGTCTTCTCAAATGCAGTTGAAAGTGTCTAGAAATTGAAGATCGAAAATAAGATGTATTTTAGATGTATTTTTACTAAAAAGTTTGATTTATTTAATTTTTCAGGGCACAGACAAAACAGATCTTATCAATGAGGGAATAACAATCTTACACAATCGAAAATCAATCGTACACACGAAACAAGGACATGCCGAGTTGAGGACATTTTACATTTAAGTTAACAAAAACATAATTTTTTTCTCTTTTAATATTCGCTTTCTGCATATTCGATTTACATCTGATAAATTACCTTTTTTTTAATGTAGTGCTTTAGCGATGCATCTTGAAGTTTGCATTTTTATTTTTTTTCGAAATATCCTCGCACTGTTATTTCGCATAGATCCACAAAATTAGACACCACAATTAACAAAAACAACCTTTTCGTCATTCATCATTCATTCATTTCAAGATTAGATTATCAGTTAATGAAAGAAAGCCCTTCCTTCACCTGAACTTCGTTCTTATTTCTTCCGCGAAGCCAGGTCTGTGCCAACGGCCTCCAGCCGAGAGTTTCAGCGCCCACAAAGACGACACCGGTCCTGGATATGAGGGCAGGGGAGGCCGCCTCCAGACTGTCTGTTTCCATGACCAGCTTCACATTGTCGGACATGAGCAGACGATCTCCGTTGGCCAGATGAAAGGTTCGATTAGTGTCGAGTACCGAGTTGAAGTTGTCGGTCCAGCTGGTGTGCATGGGGCCGTCTAGACACAGCCAGGTTGTCGATTGGTTCTGAACAAGAGGTTACATGGATAGTACACATAACAGCAGGGTGCATAAAAGGTAAGGTACTGCTTCCTATTTCGTATTGTTTGGTAAAGTTGAGAATGTGTATGGAGGATAATTTGAATTTACAATAAAATGTTCTGCTAACGAAAATAACAATTAATTGAGAATTGTTTTATAAAGAGAAAATTGGGATTGTGAACTGCGAAGCTCTGAAACAATTGTTTTTGTGTGAAAATCCTAACCTGAAATCCTAACCTGAAATCCTGACCTGAAATCCTGACCTGAAATCCTAACCTGAAATCCTAACCTGAAATCCTAACCTGAAATCCGGCCTTAAACATGGCGTTTCAAGAAATTTTATTATAAAAGTTCTCCTCTTTGAAAAACGATTTCGTATGAATTACAAACACTGCAAAATGTCAGAGGATGAACCAAACAAAAGGTTGAATAAATAGTTAATAAATTAATAATTGAATAACTAAAATTGAATAACTAGTTAGTTAATTAATGATCCCAGTTTCTTAAGTTCTGTCCACTCACCCTTTGTGATTTTCTCCAAGCAGACGTGAACACACCATCCACCCATTCCTGCCCCGGCTTCAATTGCCCAAAGAGCAGATCGCAATCGTCCAACATGAGCGGAAAGATCTTCTGCAGTCGGTGATTACTCGAGCCCGCCAGCAAACAACACTCTCCAGTGGCCGCCTTCTTGCCACCACCACCTGTCTGCCCACACCCGCCTGTCAGTGTGAGGGAGGCCAGCGCCGAAACCAGAGTGTCCAGGGCCGTGCTTTTGCCGCTGGTGGTCGGACCACACAGGATCAAGCCCTGAAGTGAAGGTCGGTCAAAGTATAGATCAATTTGCGCCCATTATTAACGTCCTTGGTATGGAATGAACCTACATTATGCACACACGCAACATTGTAGATCTGCAGGCACTTGTCCAGCCAGGGCCTGTGGGCGATCCAGCCCTTCTCTTTGGCGGCTCGGGTGATGGCCAATTCAATGTCGGTCTCTGGACCTCCAGCGAGAGACTTGCTCGGGTCTGGAATCCCGTAGAACACGTCACGAAGGATGCCGCGCAGAGTGTTTTGTTGCTAATGAGAAGAGAGAATTCAAAAATAATGATAGAGGTACAGCTCGTCCGAAGAGTAATGGAACTCTTACATCTGCATCGAGGCGTGGGGAGATGATTTCGTAAAGAACTTGTGACACAAAGCCGTGTTCCATTTTGGCAGCGGAAGAGAGTGGAGATGGTGTATTTCCTTTCTTACCATAGGAAGTTTTCATCGCTATAAGGAAAGAGAGAAGACGGCAGCGGTTTGAGCAAATTACCTCCAAAGCTAATCACAATAAAATGGTCAAACAACTAACTAATAAGATTAAATTAATATTATAATTGCTATTACATATTTTACTTTATATTATGCTTTAAATATAGATTATGTATATGTACATTCAATCATCGTTTAAGCTTACCCCACGTACCCAGTATAGAACTGATAAATATACCATAAATATTGAAATTTCAGCAAGTTTTCTAATATTTAAAACACAATTTTCAAAATTATATAGACAAAATTATTTCCGTATTATTTTCAATATATGGAATACAGTTTTAATACAAGTTGACAACAATAAAATTTAAATTGTTATGCAATAGAAACACACGTTTACCAAAGACAATTTTTTAAATGTCTGAAACCATCAACATAATAATAAAAAACATTCATAGTTGAAACATTTTCATTAAGTCGAGCAATTAACATAGCTGTTATAGGACACAAATAATCTAAAATTAGATTGCCGTGTTAAAATACAATGCCTGCAAAAAGTAGTAAGGATAGAGTTTTCAGACAAAACAAAATAAATAAAAGAAAGAAAGATCAAAGCGGCTAATGTGAACTACAAATAAGTAGTATATAGTGTAATTATTGTAGAAATGATTATTTATTAATATAATTATTGAATATATATACTATTTATACAGCATGATAAATTTAAAGTTATGCATGTTTAATTGTTGGCTTATATTCGCTGGGCGAAACTGCCCTTCAATATACCTGTCATATCAACTTTGTTCCCCTTAGTACGTGGTCCTGAAAGTGATGGTATTAAAATAGGTGGCACATTATTTAATGGAGTCAAATTGTCAAAACTTTTCAAAAATTCAAGTAATGCCCACTATATAAGTATTTTTTTATAGGAAACATAAAAATTGAAATATTGATTGATGTAAAATTGGTATACAATTTTGTTTCAAAATATTTGTGGTGACTAATGTAAAAAATCACTAAATTAAATGAAAAGAATTATTGCGATGATTTAAATTTAAAAAACAATAACATGAAAATAGTTTTTATTTCATATAACTTACATAAATTGATACAGTGTCTGATTTAATCTATTTTGTGCATACATATTTATATATAGTACACTTAGAAACAATATTTATTTCTTTACTTTTATAAATAGATAAAAAATAGAATTTGACTTTAAGAACTGAAATAAAAAAATAATTATCGCGATAGTATAAGATTGAGGTTAGCACTTCAAATATTTTTTTAAATGGATTAAGTTGATAAAAAAGTATGCATGCAGTTAGAGACCATTTGTTTTAATCAATCTATAATTATAAAATGGAAAACATAGCTATATGCATGCAAAAATATAAATGTTATATAAAATACAATAATTAGGAGTTATAAATAATTATTTGAATGCTTCAAAAAGTAAACAATTTTAAATTTTATTATAATATTTAATAATTATTATATTATTATTTAAAAAATGTTATGGCTATAATAAATAGAAATTACTAAATCTACCAGTTACTTGATAATTTGAAATTATTGATGATATAACTTTGAGTTATATAGTTCAAAATTTTGAAATATTTATTAAAATACAGAATACCGACAGTATAACAATCACCCAAAAATTACTACAAACCATTTCGTACAGACATAGCTCGTGAATTATACCAGCACAGATTATACCGATTAACAAAACTTAGTTCGTGAATTACCGACAGATAATACCGATTAACAAAACTTAGTTCGTGAATTACCGACAGATGCCAGACCACGGTCAAATAATCGTGTATAAATCAAAGTCAACAAAAATAACAAATCAAAATCTAGAATAAACAAAACTTTTGTCGAAAAAATCCTATTCTATTATCTGTTGAATACAAATCGATTGAGAACGAGATGATTTTCGATCAGTTTTGAACGTTTATTATTGCACGTTTAAAATACTTGAACGAACAAAATTGTAGATCACACAATTATTTAAATAAACTGTCGGCCTGGTGTCTTCCGTTATTGATGTTATTTCTTGTATTATTGGTGATGTTATTTCACAAAATATCAATCATACAAGATGATGTCGTAAAATACGAAAAGGAAAATGTTAGACAATTTCTGTTTGTTTGTGTTAGAATAACCATGATTTAATACCTGCTAATGGAATAACGGGGATGGACTTTTCTCTGTAGGGAGGCCAGTATTCACTCAAACCGCCTTTATGTGGAAGAAAATACAGAAATAGAAGTTGCACTAAATCACCAGCAGTTGGTGAGGTCAAAGTTATGGATTAGTCCGGGACTAGTCTATAAGTTAAGACTAGTCAAGTATTAACACGACTAACCTCGCTATTTTGACCTCATTTTTGAAGTATGAGGAGTTTCAAAGACTCCTTCGAAAGAGGGCTAATACCTAAATAATATCAACAATTGAATAACTGAAATCCTTTTCTATACTTAATCTTAATTGTTCAATTGAGACTTTAAGCAATTGAAAACTTTGCTTGTGCCTTTTTTATAAGTAAATCATAATATACATCATATTAACAAACATATTAGGTTTATTGGTATAAAATAAACCTAATTTTCTGTATGAACTAAAACAATAATATATTTAAAATATTAGCAATAAAAATAACATATTAGAATCAAAAGAAGTATACAGTTACTTTTATTTCCTTTAAATGTTTTTAACTATTATAATTAAAGTTGAATATATAAATATTTAATAAATAAAACTTTATAAATATTTAAAACTAAAACTTTAAAAAAATATATTTAAAAGTTTATAAATATAAGGATAAATAATAAACCAATATAATATAAAATACAAACAAAATTATAACTTTAAATTATAGAATATAAAACAATTTGATGTTTGTAAATTACATAACTAATCAATAAATTACATAATTATCCCCAAATAAACATAAACTTGCAATTAACACGCAATTTCTTGTTTAACATTTTTATTCGGATTTGTTTTACTCAGTTTATCATTAATCTGTGCTCTTAATTTTAGTGCATGGAGTTAATACTTGACTAACTCTTTTGGACTAAGCCAATATTAATCCATAATTTTGACCTCCCCCAGTGTGCTTAGAATAAGGATTTTAAAAAATGAGACATGCGATCCATGTAATTAAGGTGTTGGCTGTAGATATACGTTATAAAATGACAAAAATGAAGAAAAAGAGTTTTTTTAAAGAAGACACTAAACAATTGTATAGATAATTAAATATATATTTACATAGAAGACACTAGAAGGATTTTATTAACAAATGTTTAGGATCTAGAGAACAGCAACCTTGGATGTTAGCAAATTATACTACTATCGTGACATGCAATTAGATATTGACTTCTGGGCGCCACAGATAGGTGATTTTATAACTTCAAATTGTGAATTCTGTGCAACTACTTACCCTTGTCATTAGTATTGGAAAAATAATGCCCTTATAACAGGAATTGGGAGAATAGAATTTGTCGTCAGTAGATATAGTGTAACAAAGAAGTAAGATGTCTCTGTTCACTATTAATTATTTTTTCAACAATCAAAATGTAAGTCAACTTAATAAATTTTAAAATATTGACAACATAAAAGTATCAATGATGAATTTAATTAAGTAAACAAATAAATACTTTAAATTACAAATAATAGTAAAACACAACATTCAATTAATGTAATATAACACAACGTAAAATAGTACAAAATAACTATTCTTATGTTCATCATCTATTTTGACAATTAAAATAAAAGTCTGCTTGGCTTGATAATAACCTTCAAGCCCCTCACACCACACCGACTTTCATTTTATTTTATTAATAGCACAATTTGAACAAAATCGGTCGTTGGTTTTAAATTATAATTAACAAGAACACTCAACTCAGACCAAAGCTTCGAAAGCTCAACAATTCTCACCTGATTGTTGGGTTTGACTCTCCTGTTTCATCAAGCCGTCATCCTTGCTGCACTTCCTCTTCTGATTGGCTCTCTGTAACGCTCCAACCAGAGTAGACAGACTGAACTGGTGTTGTGGCTCCAGCAAACTGCGTATGACAACCAACAAATGACATTTAAAACTGCTATCTACGAAACTTGGAGCGTATTTACTCACAAGACATCGTGCACGAGTTCGCTGACGATCTTGAGTCGTGTTGCAAGCACATGGGGCGCCTTGTAGCCCATCGCGGTACACTTCGCCTTGAGCACCTGCCCCACATCGGGCTGCACCAAGGTGACCCGGCGGAACTGGCCTCGCATTTGCAGCGGCAGAGATCCCGCGCTTCTCGCCAGACTGGGATTGTAAGTGAGGAAGATGGCGCATGTGTTCACCACAGGAAACTGCAAAGTTGGAGAGAGTGTTCTGTTTACTTATAGACCGAAGTTGTGATGATGACCAGACTGTACTCGCCTCGACGCCCTCTCCCAAGATGCAGTTATTGAGTCCAGCCTTGAGGGTGTTGGTGACGGCCTGCATGTGGCCCAGCAAGACAGACAGCGACTCAGAGGCCATCTTGTCGACGTCATCAAAGAGGCCCCAGCACCCATCGACAGCCACGCCCTGCAGAAGTTTGCCCAGCGCCACCTGGTTCATCACCGGGCGAGCTTGCACCACGCACAGATGACGACCCAGCATTTGGGCTAGCCCGCGAATAGTTTCGGTTTTGCCGACGCCCGTGGGACCTTGCAGTAAACAGCCACGTAACTGGGTCATGGCCGTAACCATGGCGAGAAAACATCGCTCGGTGATCGGTGTTAGCGCAAGGACAGGCTGGGCGCCGTAGAATTCACAACCGTATTCATAACGAACGTCCATGATGTACAGGGCAGGAAGGTTCACCGCCTCATCAGCTAAGAAAACACCGTTACAACTCAGAATAAAATGATCCTTGCAGAAACAAGATAAAAAGCATCGCTTACGATTTTCGTGTAGATAACATCGAACGGTTCTTCGCCACTCGAAGTCTGTCGTTTCACGAATCTTTCTAGTTGTAAGACTTTCCAAGCAATCGCGAAGGTACAAGGCTTGCTGTAGAGGGTCATAATTAAGCAATGAGGCGAAACAAGTCACAGATACAATGGACAAAGGCGTACCGTACCGTGATCATGTTTTCCAAGCGGACCTTGTGGAAGGGAAGCATCGTGTCATTGATTGTCTTCCAAGAGCCGCGATAGAGGATCGTTGGCAGGCGGGTGATGGTGATGTTGTACTTCTTGGCGAGGTTCTGAAGAGCTTTGCGCTCACTCTTGATGTCGGCGATGGCAATATCGCACTCCTTGGTCCAGTAGTAGAGGAGGCCAAGCCGGCAGATTTGAGATGGATACTGAATGTACACAGAGAGCGACTTTTAGGCGGATTTTAATACGCTTAGCCTATCTTGAGATAAGTATATGTTGATACTGATAAAATGGAAAAAAACAAATATTTGAATATTTCTAAAAAACAAACTTTTGTTAAATATGAAATCAATTTATCACTTTAGAAATTTTATTAAATTAAATTAACATTGAAAATATTTTCAAATAGTAATCGATTTATTGCTCACCTTGTAGGCCAGCTCGTCCAAAGGACCGCCCTCATTGATGTCATGAATCACGTTTTTCAGGAGACGCTTCAGAGTGTCATCCACGTTGACCTGAAGTTCACCCAGCCATGACTCCACGTTGTCTTCAACCGAAACCTGAACAAACACAGAGACCAAATTGCTATCGGAAATCTATAAAGCTAAGCTACGTAATTATTGTACAAATAGGTCAAGTCACATTATTCATTCTACCTTATGATCAAGAATAAGTTCTTCTCCTTCATCACTGGTCACTGCCGTTAGATCCAGCGTCAAATAATCGTCAGAGACAAGCTCATCGGAAAGCATCATTCCTGAGGGCCGAGTGCCCGCTGATTCGTTTTTACCCTTGCGATTCTGAAGATTAATTTTTCAAAGTTCAGTATAGAAAGAAGCTATCGCATTAAATATTAATGGAAATAAATGATCATAAATCAGCACGGCTAACTCCCAATAAGCCCTGTATTAATTAATATAATTTAGATCGCTCCTATTAGGAAATATTGTATTCCATGCAATAGACGTAAGATGGAATTTAATAATTATTTCACCGCATTACTGAAAACAAAAGCTATCCATTGTAATATATAAATATAAAACAATTTAATGGAAGGGTTAATATCATGTTAATAAATTATTACAAAATAAAATTTTCTTTTACACAGACACAACAGAGGATGAGTCAAACAATGATTTACAGAAACTACAACAAAACTATTAAAATATTAAATAAGGTAAACATATTTTAATAATATTATATCAAAGTTTTACAAATAAATACCACAAAAAGCTGAAAAGTATAGCATCATATTCTCACCTTTAGAGATTACATTTAAATTACTATTGATATTTTTTAATAAAATTAAATCAGATAAAACCCAATTAGAATTATTGAATTTGAAGTACGACAATATATATATTAAAAATGTGGAGAGAGTTAGAGGGTAGACAGATAGTTGGTATGTTGGGGTAAACTGTCGCTAAAATAACATCGCGGGAGTGACATGTTACTCGAAATAAAGTAGTCAGTGCAAACCCGTTTAAATGCTGAAAGGGTTGAAAGTGTTCTGAGAAGTGTGGAGAGCTTTGTTGATGGCTTCGAACTAAGACGTCGTAACTAATGAAAAGGTGAGCAAACCGTTCACAGAAGAAAAGAATAAAGAGTGCGTTTTTATTCAGGAAATAAATATTGTGAGAAGGTTATACAGAATAACTTATAAAAATTATAATTATTAAAATGTTGGTATCTTGGTAGAATTAAAAAAATTAAAAAAATTTCTGAACATAAAATAAAGCTTCAAATAAAAACGAAAATGAAGAAAATAAAAAATCGAAAAACTCGACTATGTCCGAAATAACTTAAACGTGGAAAAATCCAAATCATAATTAAAACAAAACAATCTAGAATCAACGAAGTTACACATACCAAAGTTCCTTTCCGACCTGCATTTTTCGATGAATCGTCGATGCAAATCTAAAAACGTCATTTTATAAATTAAAAAAAACCTCCTTACTTTTCCATTATCGGAGTTACTAGAGTTAAATTTTTTTAAATTCTTAAATAAACTGTATTCTGATAAATTGGCCCCGTATTAAACATTTTGCACTCACCCCTGATTGGCTCTGGCCTGCACCCCGTCTCTCTGATCTGGCCCCTTCAGTGGATGTTCGAACCTCGACCCCGGTACTGCTGTGGAGCGAGTCTCCATCCTGTTGGGAGGAGTTGATCGATCGATTACTTCGCAAGGTGGTTAGGGGATCATCGGGTACATGGCGTTCAGAGCGAATGTTTGAGATTGCACTGAATACGCATCTAGTGGGTGAAAAGGCAGGAAACATTTTTCATTATAAAAGAGAAATATATAAATATCAAATTGACCTACCTCAGATATGGACGAACACTTTCCAAATTACTCGGACGACTCAGCATGGACAGGAGGATGGGATCTGTGACAAAATAAAACCTGGGGAATAGCTTCCTCTTTTGGTCCAGGTAGATTTGGAGAGACTTGAAGCAGACTTCAAGCTCCACCAGAATGTGACGAAGGACCACACTTTTGGGTACTTCACCGCCGTAACAGCACTGAAACAATTGAATATTAATTCTAAATAATTCAATTGGTTAATCTATTGAATTAAATATATCTTACATATCTTACATATCTTACACATCTTACATATCTTACATATCTTACATATCTTATAAATTTTGCATATCTTACATATCTTACATATCTTCTATATCTTACATATCTTACATATCTTACATATCTTACATATCTTACATATCTTACATATCTTACATATCTTACATATCTTACATATC
>JAUZNC010000175.1:0-17520 GCA_034780395.1 Vannuccia rotundouncinata | reverse complement strand
TTACTTATCTTATATATCTTATATATCTTACATATCTTACATATCTTATAATCTTACATATCTTACATATCTTACATATCTTAAATCTTTTATATATTAAAGTAAATTAAAACAAACCTGAAGTAGATTTTTCGTATCGAAAGATCGTTTCATCATTTTCACGTAACTCTTATCCAGACGATCAAAAGTCTTCGCTTCTTGCGGGAGTTCCTAGAATCACAAATACCAACAGTGTCAAATTATCGATAACAGTATTATATAATAATAATATAAATTATACTACATTAAAATAGAAAATGTGTCTGCCACATATTTATAAATAGTGGAGAAAGCTTGACGTAAAAGTTTTATTGGTGATTTAAACAAGTGAGAAATATATCTTTAAATTGCAATTGCCATGGTAACAGTAAAAATAACATTTAAACACGGAACATGCATCTTACCAACAATTTTCTAGAAAATAAGGAAATTAATTTGAAATCAAGAGTAATCAAGGTTTAAATTA
The DNA here is from genome assembly GCA_034780395.1 of Vannuccia rotundouncinata. Lineage (NCBI taxonomy): Eukaryota > Metazoa > Platyhelminthes > Proseriata > Coelogynoporidae > Vannuccia > Vannuccia rotundouncinata. Next base: position 17,015 of record JAUZNC010000175.1, on the reverse strand, counting down.
AGTCAAAATTCGGAGATCAAATCTAATCTTCTGAGTGTGATCAAGTTTGTTGAGTAAGAGTTATAGAAATGTAAAAAAAGTAGCGTGCACTAAATTATATACAAATAACTATTGAGTAAAAATGATTTACACATTCCGTAATGGATGAGTCTTCCTGTAATAATAAAAATAATAAAATTCCGAGTTGAAACATGTACAAGGACGAAACAAATATGCTTATACACAAAATACGAAAGAAGAATACCGATTATTATGATTATAAAGCAAAAAATATTCAATAAATGATTTTTTGAAAGTGGGACAGTCATAAACCTTCATAAGAACATTTTAAAGTGTTTTCGATTGTCACAGTACCTTAGAAGTCTCCTGGACACAAAAAACCGCCTCCAAGTCCATCCAAAGGCTCTGCACCTCCAGCCACATCTCGAGCACCTCCCCCACCTCTCTCAGCTTCTCCGCCCAACTGGCAGCTTCTTCACGCAGAGGACCAATGTGGGGTGACGTCAACATCTGGGCGAGGCGAGCCTGTTCATGCGGAGGACAGAATATATCAAGATACAGGAACATGCCAGTGATGTCTCGAAGATACTTAACATATACTGCTTTTCTGATAATACAAGAGAGATTGTAAAGATAGTGAGTGACCTGTGAATCTTCAAGCTGTTCTAGGCATCGCTGAGTGTGCTCCTTGTCCAAGAGGACCGGTCCCTTTCTCTTGAAGTTCTGGAAGCTGAGAACCTGTTCGGTCCACTCCTCCTCAGTCTGACGCATCATGATTTCGAGTTCTTGCTCCTTTTGGGCACAGCTGCAGACTCGTTCTATTTCGGACTTTTTTCTAAATGAATAATAAATACATGCGACGAACTTTTAGATCAAGGTAGTAAATAATATTACATTTATTTAATGAATTATATTTTAAAATGTCACTTTACTTAAGAATAAATATGAAGATATAACTTATACAAAGTGTCTATTTTATCTATTATTATGTTTGTATTCTTATGGGGTTGCTTCTGAGAGAAAAATCACTTATAGCAACACTTACGCAACAAGATTGATGTCCATAAGGTCATTCAAGCGAAACACATTGGCTTCCAATTGAAACGATGCCCCGGTAATCTGCATAACTTGCAACCAATGACGGTTACGAATCTCCTATGTAGAGTAACAAAATTCAAAACTACCAGTTACTCAGAAAATATGGTATTTTATGATGATCTAAATATCTTTATTTCTACATCAGAATTACAATAGGAAAAAGGTTTTCAACTATTTGAACCTACATAAGATAGTTATAGTATGTTATTAAATAAAATATCAACAAAGATAAAAAGATAAGACAGTTTATTAGTCATTGTTGATGAATTAAAAATATAATTTTTAAATGAGAAAATTTGTATAATTTGTATAACAGAATATACGTCAGTTAAATTAGCCCACACTTAAAACAAAACATGACAATATCCTAGATTAAAGATATATTTTAACTTAACTTAAAAATGAAAATATGAAAAAAACTTTTAAGTTTGCCGTTTAGTTAAATTAATTGGAAAATTGCTTCTGTAAAAGAGACCTTTAATTATAGTTTGATTCTCAGAGAATCGTAGAAATATAACAAAAACTCTAAAGAGAAATTAACGATATAAATAGTTCTGGAGAAAGGTAACTGACGTATATACAAATCGTTAATATGCGTTGAATTACAACATAATGAAAATAATAATATAGGAGCATAATATTTTACAAAAGTATAATTTTAAAGAAGAAGAAATAATTATTCAATAAATAAATATCGATTTCCTATTAATTTAATTCAAACTAATTAATACATATTTATATTATTTATAAATAAAAACATAATTATATGTATATAAATAAGAATTAAATAAAATGTTTTTCACATAAGAAGTACAAAATTAATAGAAAATGATTCATTAAAAGAGATAAAAAGAAAATAACTACTGATATAGTTACTATTAAGCTAATATAATAGTTTAAAAACCATGTTATTAAATTCCTTATTTAAAAGAAATTAAGAGATTAATTAATAACATGATTAGAAGAAGAATATTATTTAAATCTATTCCTAAGTCAGATGGTTTTAGTTTTTATTATAATATTTTCAGATAAATTACATTTATGGTAATATAAAGTAACAATTTAAAGAAACAAATAAATGTAAGTTGAAAGAAGACTTTTAATAAATCATTTTATTTCGCTCTTTCTTTTCACCTACATGGTTTATTTCTACCTCTTTAATTGTAAAAATCAAAAAATTATAAAATAATTAACATATATATATAATATAGCAATTATACCTTGTATATGAATATGGAAACATTTTTGTTTTGATCCGAATAAAAGAATAAAGATATACAGTTGAAGGATTTAGTTACATATTTAATATACTCACTCCTCGAAGTTCCTGAATTTAAAGAAATGGTTAAACAATACAAAAAGGTTAAATTAACTTCAATTTCCCCATGATAAAACTGTATCACATATTATAGAGAATACAATTATAAATATAGTCAGGACAGGTAATATATGTATAAGTTTTTATATACAATAATAAATTATAGTTAAACGTATACACAGATAACTCTAAACACAAATATTTTGTGAATTTATATCTTAAAACTGTAATAAATGTGTAATAAAAATGAATATCGTCTACTATAAATCGAGTGAATAATATTGAGGTTATCTTCGTTTATTTAGAAAAGAAACTTTAAGTATAAGTATAAGGGTGATCAATACTTTTACTTTTGTCTCATAACTGCTGTGGACATTAGAAAAGCGAACATTTTGGATTATTCCAGGTAATTAAACTAATTAATTGCCGAACACCTAACGCAAATTTCGCCAAAACTGAACGAGACTGGCTGAATTTCGAATACAAAAAATGTGTTTTTAGATTTAGGTTCTAGTGAAAACAGTTCGCTTCGATCATAATTAAACCAGAAGTATATGATACAAGTTAAAACATTGTTTTTTTTCAATATGGCACCTTTAATCTCGAAGACATATAGACACGAGGAGATGGGGCCATGAATAATTCATTGACTCTAAAGGTGCATCGACAGAGAGCTTTTGTTTCAATTAGTTAACAATAGAACGCCATTAAGTTCGTTATAACATAATTTGTTTTAATTAATCTGACGATATTGAGCCGATATCTGTTAATAAATAGTAAAAGAATTCCTTACTTATCAAAAAATTTGACAACAGGTAATAAATAAATAAATAATCCATGTAGTCATAATATGGCTTTACCAAATATTTTGCCGGGGAATTATTCTTTATTAATTTTAATTATAATTTTTGTTAAAAATAATGAATTGAAAAACAGAAAAAAATAGAAAAGGATAATTTAACTTCAGTGTGTCATGTAAGAAAAACTATAATTCTTATAAACTGATTGAAAAACTACACAGAAAAGTCAAACAAATAATATTATTCAGTATAAACTAAGAATGCAATAATTATTCTTTGTTGACTAAATAGGAAATGCTGAACTAAAGAATAATTTAAAAGTAGAAAATAAAACTATCATGACTAACAAATCGTTTCATTAAAACGCAAATATCAAAAAGGCTACGCATAAAAAAGTGTACTCTAAATTACTAAGGAATAATACCAACTATGAATTAGTAATGGTCGGATATATATACAATATCAAATCATATAAAATAGAGGAGTTCACACAGATAACATCAAGTAAAACCAGCTTACAGGAACATCGTAATAAGGATCTTTCTATAAATACGGACGAAGCAGCAAAAGCAAGAGCACATCCATTTTAAACACAAAATAAAAATTATGTTAACCAGAAAAGGTTTGTTAAGATAAGATTTACCAAAAAGTTTCCTTTTTTAGACTAATTTATAATAGTATTCAAGAAATACGCAAGTATTCATTAATAAATATTTAAATATATCTCAATTATATTTATTTTTCAAATCAAATTTGTGAATTGCATTAGTGAGATTATGTGGTCAATAAATAAAAGTTGCGAACACGGTCAAAATAAATTAAATGAAGTCAAAGTAATCAAATGTAAAGTATATAATTATATATGTAGTATGGCAGACTAAGAAGTTCACTTATTTGCAATGCTTTATATAATTATAATCAACAATTACGTACAAAATATGTATAAGAAGACACCACATGCCAACAATAAGATGATATGTCTAATAAACGAGGGATCTTAATTCCTTTAATACTCAGATCGGTTACCATAAGAATATTTATTTAAGAAAGTATATATATATAAATAATATTATAATAAATAATATAAATATATATTTAAGAAAGTATCTAATGTTTACCTTCTCAGCCAACTTCTTGAAGAGTGGTAAGACCTGGAGATAACCCTGAATGTGGGACGTCATGTCAGAAAAAGCCTCCCAGTTCTTCAGTTTGCTTGGAAGAGCCAAACTGTCCACCCAATATCCCTCCACCTAGAATACAATATGTTCGTTTTATTGCAACATTTTCATAACAAAAAAAATCGTAACAGCCCGAAACTGTGAATACCAACCTCCTTGTCAGCTTCTTCAAGATCCACTTCGGCCCAAAGAGTTTCCCGAAATTTTAGATCAAATTGTATGAACTGTTGAAACAACCCATACAGCTGTCCAAGAAGTTTCAATTCCTAAAGTTAAATTATAAAAAATGTTGGATATCGCGAAATGTAAAACAACGATTTATGAAATTGTCGGGTCACCTCTCCAGTTTTTTCCAACTCTGGAAAACTTTTACATGGGATGCTGAAGAGCTTTGACACAGAATCGAGGGTCTGTCGGTTGCTTTCATACTCTTCGTAGAGCTCTTGAAACTTCTTGAGTCGACAGACGGCCTCAGAGGGCGCGATACCAGGCACCGCGGGCCCCAGAGAATCAAAGGAATTTCGAAACTGGATCACTTCCACAACGAAGCTCTGATAGTTAGAAAAAGTTTGTTGAACTCTAAATAAATATTCTTATAAAACACCGCTAACAAAGAATAATTTTAAACTAACGAATGGCACAATATGGAATATTTTGGGTGTATAGATTACCTGATTTTGGATGTTATGATTAATTCATTGAAAAAGTTTTAGTTTTTAGTTCTAAGAACTATCCAAACATAAATCTGTTTTGACAAAATAAACGAAAATTTATAAATCTTCATGCGAGGAGATGAGGGGGTCTCGCGGCCAATCAGAATCCAGTAAAAAAATTCAACCAATCAAAATCGAGAAAAAAGTGTCACAGACCTCGTCCTCTCCTACTACTTATAAAAAACAAAATATTTAAGTAGTATTTATTCTCGTCAGACAATTTTCTCACCTTGACCTGCTTTTCCAACTCCTGGTGGAAGGCGATCCTCCTGACCTTCAAAAGTTGATCTGCCACCTCTTCTGCCAATTCTCGGATCACCTGCCAATGCGACCGGAGTGTCTCAACCTCGTCCCTCTCGTCACGAGGAATTCTCAAACCCAAATGCCGGCTCAGCTGGTCGTACAACTGCTCTATGGGGAGGTAGGTAGCGTCCATCACATTCTCGGCATTTGAGACTTCTTCCAGGAGTTGACGGCTTTCGTTGAGCTCGGCTAGAGTGGAAACTTCTTGCTGAAGGCGCTCGCGAACTGAATTTCGGTACGCCACGGCACTGTCAAGTTGTTTCTATTAGAAGGAATCAGTTCGAATTAAGTGTTTAATACTTAAAATTATATATTCAAAGATTATAAAGTATTAAAAAATTTATTCAATATTTGCGTACAATTTAGTCGGGAATCCCAGAGTGTTTTTATCAAAAGGTTTGACACTTATCAAGTAATATGATCCATGGGATGATCAAATATGCAAGTCTTAAGTTGCAGAAATAGTACATGATTTTTTTCTGAGCATTTTAATGTTTTTCCATATTGAAAAATTGGAGAAATTTTTATGGTTTTCAAACAATTTTCATTAAAATGCACATTTTAAATAAAATAATGATTTTATTCACACTTTTGAATAAATTGATGCATATCATTTTGTTCATCTAAATGTTTTCAACATATTTAAAGTAACATTACTTTGAAAAGTCAGGCTAATCATTTTCCAGAAACCAATTTTACTATTAGTACTAAAGCCTATTTTTTGCATATTTTAGCTTGAGAACCAATATTCAAATGTTTCTAGTAAATAATTAGTTTGACTTATCCATCTAATTTTGCTTTAAATATGTTGAAAACGATTTAATGAACAAAATGATATGAATCAATTTATTCAAAAATATAAATAACATCTTCAGTTTCTTAAAATGTGCATTTTCATGAAAATTGTTTGAAAACCATAAAAATGTCTCCTATTCTTTAATATGGAAAAACACTAAAATGCTCATAAAAAAATCATGTACAATTTTTGCAACTTAAGACTTGCATATTTGATCATCCCATGGATCAAATTACTTGATAAGTGTCAAACATTTTGATAAAAACACTCTGGGATGCTGGACTATTTTCTTTTCTTTTATTGCAAGCTTTGTTTAAATATTACTCAGCCAGTGATTGGTTGTTATGGTCTGACGTCACAATCAATACCTTGGCTGTCTGATGCAGAGCGGAAGCATATGTCTCCTTCCAACCAATCGCAAACTCGTGCAACACGTCACGCGAATGACGCGTCTGAAGACACACGCAACCCTTGGGTATCTCGTCTGGAATGTCGGCTAACTGAATCTCCAAACGGAGAAGTCTATCCACCTCGGCTCTCACGTCCGCAAAGCTCGGCTGGTGCTGCATAAATTCCCCGAAATTACTTTTTAAGTTATCCCGCCAGAGAAAGTCATAAACTCCCAAGTTGGTGAGATGGGTGCGGATTGAGACCCACAGTTCTGAATAAATCAAATGCAAGCAAATAGTTTATCTCGTTTTGTCTGGACTGGTTGCTGCCATAGATATACTAGCTTTGTTTAAGTTTAACTAGATTGGTAATCTAGCTGATTGTTGTCACTTAGTATCGGTTTCGGTCGATCCTGGCAAAAATTCAATATTATTAGTAATTACTGTAGTAATATTAAATTCAATAATTATTTATATGTATCAATTAAATATATATATTCTGTTAAAGTTATTTTCAAATTATTTAACCAATCACAACTCTGGATTTGCCATACACGCGATGCAAGATACTTTAGTATAGAAATATTCTAGATGTCCAATCTAGTTATATATAATATACAATATCTATGCTTGTTGGTTGTTAACTGACCTTTTGTGATTCCATTAATTTGACCAACAAGATCCATAACAGCATCGTTAGAAGTGATTTTTTCGTGATAAGCTGATCCAATCGGATCGTCTTTAAACCAGGTGAGATCTGATTGTTTAATAACGAGAGGAGACAATTAATGTTACCTTTAACACTTCAATAATTACGTTTTCAACAACAAAATGCTTTCTCAAACCTCGACAGATGGACAGAATAGCCTGCGCGACTTCGTCAAGAGCTGATTGGACGCTCGAAAGGTCTGGATCGATAATGAGTTTTGGGACCGAGTATTTGATTGCTACTTGAAATCTGCCGGATGAAAATATTCAGGATTAATATTGGAGCTTTATAACACCGCTAAAACGACCTTTAATAACAGTTTTGAATTAGAAAATGAACAAAACAGTTCAGCTAATGAAATGTTTCGAATGGTGAAACTCACTTGAGGAAGATAACTTTATCCGAGTCTTCATTCCAAGTCATGTTTGACAAGGAGGACAGTCTGGAAAGCGCCGACCGTGTGTCCAGCACCACGACCGCTTCCTGCTCTGGCTTCTTCCAAACCGAAGTCCCTGTTGCCATGGGAATAGCCGTGGTCAACGCCACTCCTTCTGCAGCTGGAGCAGGGGTAGAACGTGCCGATGTGCGACAACTGATGGACACCTCGCTCTCTGCTTGCTCGCTGTCTTCCAGACCAGGGGCTGGTGACGTCGTGTCGTCGTGTTCAGCGGCCTTGAGAGGCTGCCCGGCCCCCCGTGGTGAATGCAGGAGAGGGGAGAGCGCCCGAACCAAGGATTCAGGGGGGCAGCCAGAGGCTTCTGCCAGGATGATGAGCGTTCGACAGTTGGCTGCCAAAATGGCTGAGTAGAGCTCTACGTAGTAGTGATCTAGGAGGGCGGAGGTTCGTGTAAGAGTAGGGAGTGGAGTTTAGAGAGGGTAAAAGACCGATGCTTACTCAATAGTTGGGTCAAGAGTTGGGAATCTGAGAGTTCCTCAACTGACGAGCTCGAAGCAGGGGCCTGATACAAACGCCTCTTGTCGATTGGGTTGGCCTGCAGTGGAGATCATTTTCGTGTAATAATACCAAAAGGTTCACCCCAACAGTTCCTAAATGTTTCAGTCTCACCTGCTTCTTGTTTGATGACAGTCGGGAAGCGACAGCCTCCAGTCCAGTTTCCACTTTGTGGATCTCTTCTTGTAGCAACAGGGCTTTCTCTTGCAGACCAACTTTCATAACATCCAAGAATTCCTCTGGTGGCTGTAAAGGCAACAGATTGTATGTAGAGTTAGAACTACTGTGCTTAAGTCATAGAAAACTAACCCAAGTCCTGGAGAAGGCGAGGTCGTAGTCGAGGAGCACCATGTTGAAGATCCTCTCCAGAGAGGTGTCCACATCACAGCGAAGAATTCTGTTGATTTCTGCTGAAACGTCTTCCAGTCGAGCAATAGAAGAGTGGAGTTGGTGCAGAAATGCCTCTGTTCATTGCGTTATGATAAAAGCAGAATATTTCATAGAATGTATTCAGAAATACGATAAAAGAGATTGAATTAAGGATCTGATTGCCATAAAAAAAACGCTCACCAATGTTCATACTGTTCCACGCCAAAACACTCAATCCCGGCTGGAAGGAACTCTTCGTCCGGTCAATATGGCCGCCCAGCAAGGGTCTCAGATTCGCGGGGATGGCGTCAGTGGCCCGATAGAACCGATTGACACACTCCTGCAGGTTGTGTTCGTAAGACTTGATCTTCACTTCCTGCGAGAGAGCGTGCAACGCCGGCTCTGGGATCTGGAGGTTGAGGCGCTGAAGCCATTTGGTTTCGTGAATGAGTTCTTTAAGTTGAGCGTCGAGATTAACAGCCAATCGCCTGGTGCTTTTGTCCACGGTTATAAGAGAAGCCTGAGGAAGGCAGGCGCTTGGATACAATGCTTTCAAAGTACAAAATCTGAAAAAAGATTAACGGGCTACCTTCATTCCTGATCGGCATAGCTCAATACCGCCCTTCCACCTGTTGAAGTAAAGAGACTCGAATGTGACCAGGGCAGTGGCCACCTTGTTGTAGATGCGAACAATTCGGGGATACTCCTTCTGGCTGGTGACGGCTCGATACTCGCGGAATACTCGCATGGGTTCCTCCACCTGTTGCAGTAGCTTGCGAGACCACGCGATTGCGCCCGCCGTGGGAGGCGAGTTTCGTACGATAGGCGGAGCATTCTGATTGGTCGACATAAATATATCTCATAACTTGACGAATCGATTTGATAATGTGCTTTTATCTAATTTCTTATTGTATAGTGGACCGATTTTAAATATTTATTATTTCTAAATGAAGCTCACCTTGTATTTCTCATAAATTTCTCGAACCTCCTCCAGATCATTTTCGAACTCATTGAAAACGTCCACCAATTTTTCCGAAAGGACAGCCTTTACAATCGGTCGACTTTGTAGACTTGAAAGCCTTGAGACAAATTTAAAATATAAACCAATCAGTTAAAAAGATCATTTTTTATTCAAATTGAAAAGGGAACACATGTGACTAATTGGTTTAAATGGTAAACTATTTAACAAATCCGAATTATGTTTCCATTATGAAACAAAAAAATTAATTCATAAACTTTAATTTACTTCTATGTACACAATTTTACTCATAGTTTTAAATAAATTCAAACTTATAACCAGTAGTATATAAGGGGGACATCCACCCCAACAAAGAATTCTTTGTTCGAGCATTTACTAGTTAAATTTTGTGCCATTATAAATTAAAATAAATACTCATGGTTAGACATTATTAGAACTTTGAATTTCTATACTGGTTCTCAATAGTCAACTGGTTAAACTTTGCGAAAATATGGGCAATATTTACTTTTAAAAATATCTAAAACTAGTTATAATAGATTTAAATTTGAAAATTTTTTTTATTTAATTAAAAAAATATATTTTCGGAATTTTTGAAATTCGAAATCTTGATATGCAACATAATACTATTAGCCTTGATAACTATAATTAATAAAAAAAAATTATAGTAAAATCCAAATTTCCATACGCAATATTTACTCATCACTAAATAATTAAATACAGCACTTACTTTGAATAGATGGGATGATAATTAGGATAATGAAACAGAAAGATGAGGATTATAAAAGTATAGCGGTCAAAGAATTTGGAGATGTATAACAGAAGAAATAGGATACGACCGTAACAGAGCTCCTAAGAAAGGAGAATGAACTGAACAACTCACAAACGCCCTTATATACCATGATACTCAATTCTCACTCGCAAGGCTGCTGGGGGTACCACCTTTATTAGTTTGGGGTAGATGTACCCCTTACATACTACTGTAACCAATAAAAATTCAGAATGATGTTTTTACTCTAACATTTAGATAAAACATTCACCTGGTTATGATATCAAGAGCCTCCAATGTCTTCATCGGTCGCATGAGAATGGCGTGCATGTATCCACAGAGATAGCGCTCCAGAATCTTGTTGGCGTGGTAGAAGGACGAGTGGGTCTCATCGAATCTCACTTTTTCCTTTTAGACGGTGAGGAAATATGAAATCATTTTAATGAAACGTAATAATTAATTTGAATATGAAAAAATCTCATCGTGATGGAATAATTAATTTACTAACTATTTCCATACCTTTCCCTCAGTGTCTAGAATAGCCAATAGGGTGAGGTTTGAAATGAGGATGGACTTCATCTTTTCCCGATGTTCAGTGATAACCTGCGACACGCTAGGTCCCTCCTCGTCCCCTCCGTAATATTTCTCTGTAAAGAAAAAGAAATGCACTTGTCAAACTCATCACAGGACTGGTTATGTAATGCACATCAAATAAAGTGCAAAAAAGACGTAATTGGTTTAAAAAATACATCGCGTAAATTGTAATTTGTTATAAAGTAAAGAAAGTAATCCGAATGGTCATTAGAATGGTCAAGGTCTAAATAATTATTAGATTAATAGTAATATTTGAATTTTAACATTCTTCTACCACAACAAAAGACTTTTCTTTTAATTAAAATTCACATTGAATTTTCACAATTAATAAAGATTCAATAAATTATCTTTAGATCAAAGCTTACAAATAAAAGAATAAATCAATAACACAAAATTGTAACAAAATATCTTTCGAGTGACAACGATAAAAGCGGACAAGTATTTGTCAAAATAGAAATTTACAAAACATTTAGAACACTGCAAAAAATTATACTTTTTTTTACTTTTAAACAGGAATAGCTAAAACTCTAGATATACACACAAAAAGAAAAACGTGCAAAAACAAAGTCTCTGAAGCCAATTGAAAATAAGCGCAAAATAAAATTAAAAATTATTTATTACTGAAAGTAATCTATTTGAAAATTTATTATTTTTCTTTTTAAATGTAATTTGGTTTGGATTGTAGTTTTTTATTAGCGGTTAATTTTGTTACGGAGAGTGTTTTATTTTATTTTTATTATTATATACATTTTGTATTAATTGTTTATTTTATTTTATTCATTACTGATTTTTAGATCAACAAATAAATTTCCCATTTTTTGATAAATATATCAGTTGAGAAACTTTAAGTGTAAATAAAATTTTCAATTCTTTCTTTTACGCTAAATTTCATGAAACAAAAAAGATTACACACAGCAAAATTTATGATTATACAGTTTGAAGAAAGCGATATATCATTATAAGTAGATGTTCTAATACTGAACTACGGGTGCTCAATTTTCTCTCAGTTTCATAATATAAAAGATATAATGGTGACACTCAGGCTATCTTACGCAATATAGGATAATTATTTGACAGAAACCTCCTGTTAATTTCTTCACAAATTAAATACAATATAAAGAGAGGAAATAACAAAGAAGAAATATAAGATTTAAAAATGAATTAAATATAATGAATACAAATAATTTTATTTCGTAAAATATATCCATCAGTTGGTGCCGAGTGGATTCATATTAGAATTAAGAAATAGACTTTTAAATGTCAAAAGCGGCATTTTTACATCATATTTTTAATGTGTTCAAATCCTAAAATTATAAAACAAAAAACGGTTCTTGTGTGACAGATAGTTTAAGTTACCTATTTCGAGGGTAACATTCATTTGTAAGTCAATTAGAAATTATTTGGAACTGTCAACAAAAAACACACAAATCTCACCAAGGAGATTAATCTCTTCGACCAGATCCTGATTTGTCATCGACGACTTTCTTCGAACCACCATTCCATTGACGGATGAGTTATCATCACGTGACATTACCTCATCCACGTCCTCCTCGATTGCAGTTAGCTGTCCGCCAAGTGTCTCTGAACAAAACCAAAAAATATTATTAATCCTCCTCTTTACCAAGAAATATTACATAATTTTGTCCTGAGGATTTCATTACAGCCGCTTCCAAAAATAATTACAAAGTAATGTTGTCCTAATTTGGTTCAATCTGAAATACATCCCAGGGTCTAGTTCACCTCTAAGATCCAGATCAGGAGGAGAGGGGGTTCTTTCTTCAAGGTTCCCTTTGGTCCGAGTCTCGCCTACTTCTCCTTCCTCGAGAGGTGTCTCTTCTTCATCCTCCCCAAGACGGATATCTTCCCGACGGGGTTTTGGGAGACCTTCAGCGCAGAGGGAAATTCAACAATTTGGCATGAATTTGAAGAGATAAATAAAAAGAGGTGTTTGCATTCAAAATTGAGCTAAATATTACATGAAATGAAGTATTCGGTTTATTAGATTATTTAGTAATTGTCAATATCGTTTTATTAGGAGAATAAAGAATGTTTATCTTTTAAGTGTTAAGATTGCTTCTAGAAATGTAATTTAATTGTTTAATTCCTTTTCGTAACATAAAATAAAATCACCAAACCGAAAAGGCTCAACATACCGCGTGTTTTCACTTCTAGAAGTTGGAGAGCGTGCAGATTGGCCAGTAAATCCAGCAGATGCCGCAACCGAGAGGACAGGCTGGCCAGGCTGCCCATCATGGCCTCCTCGTCGTGAATAGCCACACCGTGCTGGTCGGCAATGTTCGATCCACCGCTGGACGATACAATTCGCTTCACGGGGGACTGAAACCAAAGTTATGAGAAGTGGAAATATAAGTAGTAAGAGATACTAATATATTCTACTTAACTGCCAAGAAAAAACATTAAGAAGTCTTTATTATCTACGGACACATATTTGAACTCACCTTAGCCACGTCTGGCGCATCAGAAGCCCCCCTACCACCTCGGCCCCCCGTGTTCAGGCCGGACTGGGCTGAGCTGGGAGTGTGACTCAGAGCCCCATGAGCACCCAGGAAGTCGCGCATCGCCCGGAACTGCTCTCGGTACTGGGTCTGTAGCATGAGACACATCTTGATGCGCCCTACCACGGTGTCCGGGTTGATGCCGAGCTCCTGTGGTGTGAGTACCTCCTTCCCAGCCGGACCCCCAACTCCGTGGAAACCTCCGCCTGGCTTGGGGCCTGCTGTCATGGATCCACTGGCTCGTATGCTCTGAAATCAGTTAACCATCTTCAAAAATATGTCCTAACATCGAAGGAAACCTTTCACTACCTTGAGCTTGCTTTCGTAAAGATTTTTAAACTGCTTGGAGGTCATCTCAGCGAAGTCTTTGGTCTCATGTCGCTTCATTTCAGTGTCAACTATCTTCCACAGGTTGTCCACGTCAAGCCCTGTCAAACAGAGGTCCTTCAGATAGTTCTTCATTGAGATGACCAGTTGGTTTGTGATCTGCAGATATAATAACCTTTATTAATAAACATTTAAACAGATGATATTGATTTCAATAAATTCGTTCAGTCATAATTTTCATGAAATTTCTCTTTTGAAACTAAATTTATAAAATATCACTTTAATAATAAAATATATAACTTTTATCAACTCTTTGAAATTGACTAATATTATTCATATTTGATTATCAACATTTATACTTTGACAAAGAGCTGCCCTAGAAACCCCGATCTGGAGTAGTATCGTGAGGCTGAGTCCATCTGTCGCATGGCGTTGAAGATGCCCGGAAGGGCCACTGTCAGGATCTGGAGAGGATTGGCCTTCTCATAAAGAAGCTGGAAGTGACGGCGAAGTCCTTCCATGTACTTCATCTTGTCTCGGGTGTCATTGACAACGTCAGTGATGCTGAAAACGCAAACAAGAAAAGTCATCATAGCGTTGTTTACTTGTAGAATAACAATTCTTAACAAATTAACAACAAACTGAATTGTTACAGTTTTATTTTTTTTTAAATTTTCATTGTATTAAAATTTTTCATAAATTATCGAAATAACTATTAAAAAATTATATTGCAATTGTACTACTTTAATACTAAGGAAGCATACCTGATATCAACGGTTTTCCATTTTTTAATGATCTTTGACTTTCCGGTGATAAGTGCACCAATCACAGTCTTGCATTCTTTCCCCTTCAACTGTTCAGTGAGTGTGGTCAGAAGTCGATGGCGCCTGTTCCATCGTTCTAATTCAGCCAGAGGACCCACATTCGAATCCAGATATCTTGATGTTTATTAGTGAGAATAGATATATTTCTTTGTAAACTTTAAATTATTTCACTTTCTGAAGTTAATAACTAATAAATAAAATAGTCAATAAAAATAATAGAAACAAATGATCCGATATGAGATAATATTTTGAATTGTAAATAAAAAACACTTTTCTGTCGAAATATATTATTGTTTTAAACACACAAAAGGAATTATAAAAGATAAAATGTTTGAATTCAAAGTTAAATAATATTAAATAATATTATTTAGTGTTTTAAATGTTCAAGTATCCATTTTAATTGTATAGAAAAAATAGAAAAAAATTTGTTTAATACTAAAAATAATTAAGTTACAAGTTGATACCGTTCATCAGAATTGTCATGAATGATTCCTTCAATGATCGTAATCCATTCTGTGACGAATTTTTCATACTCTTCCAAAATTTCTGGATCTAAAGTGGTTATGCGCTGGTAGGAAGTCTCTCCACTTGTCAAACTTGGTGGTAAAGGCAAGATTTGCTGAAATATATTTGCAAAATTGCACCAATAATATTAAATTTAATAAAAAATATACATTTACTATAAAACAAAAAATCAAATACAAAGCAAAAATGATAATAATTAGATATATTTATTATCAAGGGTGTCCTTAGATGTCCATAAATGCTCCTTTTTGAAAAAGTGGAGCCTAATTTGATATTTGCAAAAATTAAATTCAGTTTTCTATCTTTATTTATAAAATGAAAATATTGTAACTTTTGAAAATTTTTATGGAAAAAAGTATAGCAGCACCCACTAACTCTAGTGACAAGTTCAAAATAAGTATATCATAACCCAAGCTAGCTCTAGTGATAAGCTCTAAATTAGTAAATAAATGCCCTCTAGCTAAGCTCAAATTCAGTACAAAAATGTCACTTATATCTCTAGATACAATAAAAGCAAATGATTTATTTTAGATGTCTTTATCTTCCATTACGCTCATCCCTCTGATAGTAGAATATTGTCGAGCCTTTTTTTCACAAACAAACGAACCTTTTCAGGTTGCTAAGCTTTCGACTGGCACAGCTGCCAGCCAGGAAGAAGGTAATTATTTAGGTGCGAACCGTGGCTCAAACCTGCTATTTTCTGATCAGCAGTCAGACACACTACCATCTGGGCCACCCTGGATGCATTCTAAGGTTGAACACCTCACAATATGTGGAAGAAGATTGGGATATAAAAATGAATATACCTATTACAATAAAATTAGGCATACTACCCTTTCTGGTTTACTATTAAATATCTTACTGATTATCTAATAAGTTTTAAAATCTTATAAGTTTTTATAACTGAGGTATTATATAACTGCTTTTATTAAATAAATTTTTAATTTGCATAATCAGGTTTAACCTTTTCCTGATGGGTGTTGCAACATTTGTGACAAAAAAGTTACTTCACCCAACAAAGATTGCAAACATTGTGATTTTCATAAAACATATAAATGATGAGTTTCTAAAAAAAGTTTTCACCTAATTGCTAATGAAATCGTTTACATAGACTGCTGGTTGAGTGTCAAATACCTTAGTCTGATAGTCATCGCACATAAACACTGTCCAAAGGGGATTGAAATTTGACTGGTCAAGAGGAATAACCTAATAAACACATGAACTAAATTGAAAGGTTTTGATTGGCTAATGAAAAACAGGCAACAGGTGTATATAACCATATCACTAAATAAGTTCATTCACAAATTCTTTGCTCACATTTTCAACATGATTTTATACTTGCCTTCTGGTTTCAATTATTCAATTATATATTATTCTATATTGCAATTTTATACTATATTTATACCTACTATTTCTACTATATTATCAATACTATTCTATATATAATATATGATATATATTGTTATATATAATATTTAGTAGTTTAGTGTTTTATTATTGTATAAGTATTCCTTATTGCACAATTTCATATAGTATTGTGTATATCTTATATACATACTACTATTTGTATACTTTTATAGTTACATCTTCATTAGATTCTAGTGATCCCTTTCATCTTTATCATCTCTCTTGTCTAATCCTTCATTATATAGATTAGATAAAAGCACAAAATAGAATAAGGTTTTTCCTGGGGTAGATAATAGGCTTCAAGTCATTTTATTTTTCTATGTGGGCTGAAGATTTTCACCAATGATCTCAACAAAGCTCAACTATCCTGTGCATGGAGTGAATCTAATATTATTAATTTGTTTTTGACAGAGAATATGTGATTGCATCTCTCAAATTGTTTTATCAATGAC
>JAUZNC010000164.1:0-42883 GCA_034780395.1 Vannuccia rotundouncinata | reverse complement strand
TATGACATGTTTTTTCAGAATAGTATATTATATTTTTTGAGAGCCCAAAATATCTAGTATGCATTTTTTTTACAGGGGCGCAAACTTTTAATTTTGAAAACATTGGGGGGGCTTGAGCCCCAAAGCCACCCCCTGATTTACGGCCCTGCAATGTATTTACTGTAAGATTGTAGTCTTCTTAAAACAATTAACAAATGGTTGGTATTATTAGTTCCCATATAAATGTTAGTTTTAAAAGACAAGGATGAAGGTATATGTTTTTTTTGTGGAGAAGTATCCTACGTCTCTATGTATCTATGTATGTCATTTAATGTTCTATAATCAGTGCAAAAACAGTAAAGCAGTTTGCATAGTTTTATATTTTTAATATACCTACATGTTATGAAATACATATTTCCATTGTTTAATCCTCATGCCTGATTATTGTTGGCACCTTTTTGAATTACTGCCCCCCCCCCCCCTGTGTCAAAAATTCCTAGGTATGGCCCTGATACATGCATGTACATATGCACCAATTATTTTGTAGTTTGGATACACTTACATACCATTAGACACTTCATTTAAATGAACATGAATTTTTTTCTATAGTTTTGTCATGGATGAAATTTTGCAATTTGCTATCTAATTATTTATAAAATGGGTTTTTCATGGACAAGATATTGCTCATAACAGCCAAACACATTTTTTATTGGATTTAATTAATTAAACCAAATTTTTTATTCCCAAAAATGTCTAATATAATGTTTGCAGAAGTAAGGATTATTGTAGAAAAATTAGGTATATATCTGCTACTGCATCTGAAGATTGGACAATTTTGTCAGTTATGTGTATACAAATTCTATATCATATTTTAACAATATTCAGGTAAAATACAATAACATAAAAAAAATTCTTTGAGTAAAATTTGACAATTTTATATTTTACTTTGTTGTATTTTAATTATGTGTTTCTCTGATACAATCCACCATACATTTACTACATGAAATATTTCTACATGAAAAAATATATAAATATAAGTTTTCTCACAGTTTCCTACATTATGCACATTACCTATATAAAATATTTAGCATTGCACTATTCTAAATTATAGGAAATGATAAATTTATTGTTTACATGACAAGTAATTTTACACTATTATTATAATAGTCATTTACTACAAGCAGAAGATATAAAACATCAATGTGGTAATGAGTATGTATGACAATATATATATATATGAAGATAAACAATACATTGAATACTTTATATAGGAAAGGTGCATAAATTATAAGCCAACCAGAGTAAAATATAAGCCAACCAATCTAAAAATAGAATCATGAGCTGTGATGCACTGTGTGAGTCAAATTTTCTACTGTATCAAACATTGATCACCCCGTTGGGAAAACGTTAACATTTTGTTATTAAGATATACATAATATGTTTGGCCTTTTTATCTAGTATTGATGCAATTGCATAGTACATGTATTTATTAAAATATTTTATATAAGATAAGACATGTCTGATAACAAAAAGAGAAAGCTATACAAATAATCATAAAAAAACTCAATAAAAATGAGTCTCACTTCTTCCATCATACTTTAAACTCTCCTGGTATTTTTGGTTGATGCTTGTGTTCATTATCTTTGGGTACATAGATAATGTGTGGATAATATGGGTGTTCAATCAATCAATGTCACCTCCATGTCTAGTGTCAAATGTCTGGGTGTACAAATGATCACACTTTTTCCTTTGCAACCTTTGCCATATTCTATGTCATCTTTCTGAAAACACTACTAAAACAATAATAATGCATCTGTTTATTCATGGCATGTTACAGGCATACAGCTACCCAACTTATTATTAATGCCTATAGCTAAACCTTGTCAATCCTTAGCTATAACCTCAACCAACAATGCAATAATTGGATTCCAAAATGTATGATCAATATCTGCCAAAGGACAGACATGTTACAAATCTGGACAGTGAGATGTATTCTAATGATCTTGATATTTTTTGCCTTATCAAGACATGTCTGCATACACTCAATGATTTACCATATGGAGTTGACCCCTACAGGCTTCTGACATCAATTCCAGCAGCATGATTCATCTAAACTTAGTTGTGGTATTGGTATTATTTTCATACTCCAATGTTTCACTTCCATCTTTTAGCCCTTTTGGGCAATTATCTCTTGTCCTTACTAATTTGTCTTGTTTCAATTTCACTTAGTGCTATTTATCATACCCCTAATACTTTCAGTAGTTCATTCTTATCTGAATTTGAAAAATTTTTAGAATGTACTTCTAGTTTGAAAAAACATTTAATCTTCAGTGATTTTAATATCTATGTAGATAGGATTTATGACAGTTTTCCACACATTTCATAAACTCAATTGGACATTGTAATTTGACTCAGTTTGTCAAAGAACAAACCTACCAAGCAGGCCACACTCTTGATCTAATCCTTTCTAGATCTGTTGATAACATTGTAAAGTCTGATTTTTCTATTGCTGCCCACTCCTTAGTTCTTTGCAGTCTTAATATAAGTAAACCGAATATAAAAATTGAACAAATCTCTTTTTGTAAATGGAAGTCAATAAATATTGAAACTTTTACTACTAATTTAACCATTGAATTGTCTAGTATTAACTTTTCTTTTATCACCATTGGGACACATGTTGATTCCATTAATGAGTCTGTAATCAAAGTTCTTAATAATCACATTCCTATAATCAATGAATCAATAAAACTCCATGCATCTGCTCCATGGTTCAATCAAGAGATCATTAAGTCCAGACAGTTATGACACAAACTTGAAAAGAAAGCCAGCAAGTCTAAAACTATTGTTGACTCTTCAGTGCAATGCTACTATTATTTTAATCCATGAAACAAAGCATGATTATTACACCAATCTTGTTACTGAATGCAGACACAATCCAGCTGAGATGTAGTCTACCATAAATTTTCTCTTTTAGAGACAATAATCACTTACTTTGCATACTTTTAATTCACCACCTGCCTGTGCTATTGAATTCTCAAATTATTTTATTTATGGCTCATTGTGATGTGTTTGTGATATAATCATAAACTCTTCTTTGACTACAGCAACTCTCCCAGTGTCTCAGAAGAAGGCAATTATCATACCACTTTTGAAGAAACCTGGTCTCAACAAAAAAGTCCTCAGTAAAAAAGTTGTTGCTATTCAAACCTCCAAATTCTTGACATCAAATTCACTCTTTCCAGAATTCCAATCTGAATACAGGCGACATCATTCTACTGAGACAGCACTATGTCATTTGTATAACAACCTGCAAGTATTGAATTATAAAGGTCATATTATGTGTATTGTTTTCTTGGATGTCAGTGCCATGTTTAACATGGTGGACTATTGTATTCTATTAGAGCATCTCCAACATTGGTTTGGCTTTAATAAGCTTGTTCTTGATTAGGTAGTTTTGTTCATAACCAACATCAAGTTGTGAGAGTACAAGGGAAAAAATCAAAGTCTGTCCAGCTCACATGGGGTGTACCTCAAGGATCAGTGCTTGGTCCAATCCTGTACTGACTTTACATGGCTCTTATCACTGATCTCATCATAGTCTATGGCATCAAATTTATACCCATGATATGACAATCTCTTTTCTTGCTAGCAACATATCTACTAACTTCCAGAGTTTGAAACAATGCCTCAACCACATTTATGACTGGTTTAACTGTAACCATTTGAAGCTCAACCTCAACAGGTCTGAGGTATTACTCTGTGGTTCTCCCTTTCGCATGGATAATATAGGTGTGTTCAATAAATCATTGTCTATGGTAATGATGTCACCTCCAGATCTAGTGTCAAATATCAGGTTGTTACATTCGACTCAGGTTTGAAAATGGAAGTACACATAAAGAACCTATGCAAATCATACTTCTTCCTTTGCAACCTTTGCCATATTCAATGTCATCTTTCTGAAAACATTACTAAAACCATAATAAGTGCAATAAGTGTTTTCCAGAATTGATTATTGCAATGCAATTCTTGCTAGTTGTACAACATCATCCCTACAATGCCTACAAAGAGTTTTCAATTGTTATGCTTGCTGGATCAAAAGACTCCACAGAAACTCTTGTATTATGTATGCTTTATGCAAGCTCCACTGGCTCCCATCCATAAAAGAATCTACTACAAGATTTGCTGCCTTGTTTTCAAATGTCATAACAGAATGTCACCTCTATATCTGCAGTCAGTTCTTACAACAACTGCCTCTGCAGAATCCCAAAGTGCAGTGGTACCACAGGTGCCTTTTGCTTCTATGCTCCCCATATCTGGAACACTCTTATGTAAGGAGTTACACATTCAAGTTTTAAGTTTTTATTACCACATATTACCACTCATTCTTTCTTCATGGTATCTGTTTTATGAACAATCTTCCAGAGAGCTCAATTACAACCAAGAGCATAAACTGTTTTGAAACTATCTCTATGTAGCCATATATTTTAATGCTACATCTTTCCGTTTATGTTATGTTCCTTTTCACAGTTGTACTTTACAATATTATGAGAAATGGTCCTGCATGTTTTTAAAATAGGCTTTGAAAGAATTTAAAGTTAAAAAAGATGAACTCTAGCAATCTTGTTTCTTATATAGCACAGTACAAAGATATGCTCAAATCCATTCTTCAGAAACTTTAAAAATTGCTCACTAAATCAAACATTGTCAGAAATCTACAATGGCTGGATTCACACCAAATTGTTTTTTGATAATCAGATGTGAGCTACAAATGACAGCAAACACTCTTATCCTTAGAAGATGCAAGAAGGATTTCCAAAATGATTAATCAAAAATGTAATTTCCCAATTTTGTTGATTTGGTTAATTTCTGATACATCACTGAATTTTCTTATTTTTATATCCAAAATCAATGTCTTAATGCAGTTGTCTCAATGTCCCCAGACTGCGGCTGCCCCAACAATGGGCTTGTTTCCAAGGGGAAAGGCAAATGTCTTAATGAAACATCAAGTTGAAGCTTAGCCAGGAAAAAAGATGCTGGAATAGAGAGTGCAAATCCATCCTCAAGAAGAAGTCTAATGCAGATGAGAAAGTAGCACCTATCACCATCAAAGAACTGGAACAAGTTATCTCATAAAACAGATAGGGGAGTCGCAGGACCCAATGATATTCTGCCAACTTTTCTCAAGAGAAGACCGAGTGACATGATCATCATCCCGCTCCTGAAGGTGGAAATGAGCTCTTTCCACACAGTGAGTCTCACCTCCTGCATAGTTAAAACACTCAAAAGAATAATCGAAAATTCCTAAATCTAAATGAATTTATTATTATGTCATAAGTTGTGGAAAATTATATATTTTGAGTCAAAAAAGTAACATAATAGAATTCTTCAAGTTAATAATATTTTGATGTAAATAACATCTCTGTATGTATTGTGGTTCTCCAGATGAATCTGGAAAATTAGATGTCACGCTAGTGTAACTCAGTCAAACTCATAGAGCTGCAGGTGTGGATGGAGGCACTTTAATATTGACGGCAGGTGAGTTTTTGCTGCATGTATGAATCAAACAGATTGTCTATTAGCTTCTCCCCTCACCTATAACCCTGTCACTGTTCCCCTTGTCATCTAAAGGTTCTAGTAGAAGTGGCAGTGAAATTTCCCGTCAAGGCATCACCGGTAAATCCTTGAATACAGCTGTCAATGTTGTTGAAACAGTTTGCGGCATCACTTGGGGTCATTGGGTTGGATCACCAGAAGAACCCGAGGTTTTTTCCTTTTGGTATCAATATTTCAGCCATTCTTCAACTATCTTGTATTTATATGTGACACTGTTATTGGTTATATTTACAAAATATTCATAATTATGTGTTAATATCATTATTGTTCAAAATTAAGAAAACTCTCTTAAAAAATTAAAACAACAAAATCGAAAAACTTGAATTAGAAATTATTTAAAATTTATTTATTATATTTTATTAGAATTGACACTATTATTTATGAATTGAATTTTTTCTTACAATTGATCAATTTCTGTTATCAACTATTTACACACAGTATGTCATGAATTCTTTGAATATATCAATTTGTGAGTCTAAATAACCCTTTTCTAATTTACAATTTAACTAACAACGCTACATGATCGCTACAATCTAAAATATTTCTCAATTTCTCTCACAATATCACGTGACAGTGGTAGCTACAAAATGTTGTTCATTCTTATTCGTATTATTATTTTAATGAATAGTTCCATTGAATATTGTTGAAATTAAATCCTTAAATTTGCTCTTCATTGAAATTATTCATCTGAGTCAATATTTAAATTTAAATTATCGATTTTATTGTTAATAATTTTCTATAATATCTTAAAATAACCTTCAGGAAATCGGTTCTCAACAGTAAGAGTGTCCGTTATTGACGGCCGACTAACAACGGTTGTTATAACAATTGAAGAAAATCAGGAATGAAATTCTTCCTGATGTTTGAATCTGAAATGATCATTTTTGTAATTCGTCCAAATTGAAATAACTGCCAAATAATGAAGAAATAATTTTAATAGACAAGAATTTAAGAATAAAACTACAAATATCGAAAATTTAGAAATATATAATTAAATTCATACTTTTAAATTGTTATTCAAAAGAACCAAAATTAAGAAATTCATTTTCTTCTAATTTATTATAACATATTTACAATTTTAGCTAAAAAATATTTCTAAAATAAATAATAAGGATCCAGGTCGATCAGTTATGACTTAGAAAATGTTCATTATTCAAAATATTTAATCATTATTGTATTTCTCCTTAAATATATTTAATATTATTATTTTACAATATATTCTAATGTCTTTTTGTATTGGAACAAAAATCTATTTTTTAATAATTTTTAGTAATTTGAAAAATTATCTTAGATGCGTTTATATCCATATTCTTGGTAGTAAATGATTTAAAACGATTTAGAGGAGACGCGTATCCATTCCACCCACTAGAAGTTTTAAATATATGAATTTTTGGTATTTTGAACAGTCCACCCTCATGACAACTTTAATGCATGATTCATGGGGGAAGGAAAATCTGTGTGTCAGGAAAATTGATATTTTAAGATGATGATAAACACTGACAAACTGACAAACACATTGTAAAAATATATAATATTTTATTTATCCGTGTCTACCAAACGTAAATCCTGCCTCCCTTTTCCAAGCAACATCACAAGCAGAAGTCCGCTCCTTAGGACAGCACCAGACAGATACCAATTGGACCTCGGGTGGTACCAATCTTGTACCGATAGTCCTCACATTTAATATCTTCCTGGTTGATTTGTGATCTCAAAAGTTATTTACAAAACGCATGAAATAATCATAAAGAAATGCAGCTACTTGTAAATTGTTATGAAATGATGACAAACTACATCAACTCTTTAACTAAAATGATGATCAAATAGTGTTGATGTATTTTTCCTCCTCTAACCCACCGACCCGCCAATTGTATTCTTTCAGATCCAGATCATCGTGAACGGTACGAACCAGCAGGATCTCGCTCTCTTTCATCCACCTATTGAAGACAGAGCTAGTCTTATTTCTCTCTCTTTCACTCTCTCTCTTTGGTCACAAGTGTCTCGCTCATGACTGCCCTCCGACCAAGATACTCCAGTTGGGCAACTTCTCCTTGCTCAGAGGTGGGTGTCTTTCCCTCAAGACATGTTATCCTCCCTAAAATCACACTTTGTATCACTTTTATTTATTATATTTCACAATCTGTCTAGGACAAGTTGAGAGACGTTTGAGATATATTTCCTCAATATTATTAAGATGATCTAAAATATGGATTGTGTTGCTTTATTTTATATTGTCTTTCGTTAAGTTTAGAAAATTTATTCTTTATTCGTTCATAGGAAAATAATTATTAATATATAAAACGATTTAATTTTATATTTTAATCATATTACTTAAATAATGTTTTAAGTAGAACAGCTCACATTTAAATATAATGTGTACATTAATTTTGATTTTTCGAAATGTAATGTCCCTTTTATTTTTTTTTAATTAGAAAATATCTTTTTCTCTTTAATTAGGTCAAATCCTCCTAAATGTTGACAAGAACATGTAAACATAATATTATTCTCTGCTACATAATATTTGTCTTACAATATCTATAACTTTTGCTTTTCATAAAATTTGAATTTGGGATGATTATCCGGATTTAAATATTGTTATAATAACATTCTATAAAATAAAAATTATTCAATTTTAAAACCATAACTTGTATTAGTCACAAATTTTGATATAATTTACATTTTCAAAAATATTATTAATTGAATTAGCTATATTTCTTAATTATGTTGGTTATTTTTAATTTTTGTTAAATTTTAATTTACGTTTTTATAAAACAAGATTTACAAATTTTGAATAAAAATAATCCTAATTTGACACTTATATAAACAATATAAAATCATGTTCACCACACGTTCCAAAGTGATTATGTAAATTAATGTGGAGGTCATTGAATTCAAAATATTTTTATTTATGGAACTTACAACATTGAGGAGAGTAGTTGGTTTTATAATAGCATATAATATGAAACATTAGATTATTAATTATTATTTACTAATGTTTGAGTAGCAGAATTAAAAGTGCAGTTCGATAATTAAACATTCATTACATAAAGTTGTGAACAAAGGATGAAAAATGGGAAATGTTGTAAAAGTGAATACTATATTCTTTTCAAATAAAAAGACTGAATTAAACTTTTAAACATCAAAGAATTCCACCATGATATAAATTGTATCGTTTCTGTAAAAATCAGAGAAGTATTCATCTCCACGGATCACAGGCTGAGTGAAGAAATAGTCATACATATACCAAACGTTGTGGCTCTCGACTGGTCTTCGTAGTTCACTATACTCAAAACCGGTCGTGAACTCCTTTTCTAAACATCTGGACCTATCAACCTGGTTCACAAGAGTGAAGACGATCTTCTTGTGGAAGGGCCACTGAAGGATGTTGTCATGGTCACCTTTGTAGAGTCTGAAGCAAATGACGGTGCTGTTGTCACTGAAGAAGAACATCGACAATTGCATGCGGTACCCCAGCTTGCTCGTGTAGAATATCGGTCCTTCATGATATCTGCCCACTTTCTTCTCCTTGGTTTTGTATCCTTCGATAATCCAGATTAGAAGGTTCCTTCTCATCAATTGAACCATGTCAGATCGGAGATTGTTGTTGATAGTGGAAATGGTCTTCTCTACTTCACTCAATTCTTCCACAAATGTATCCATTTGAAGAGACAATTCTTTCATTTGATCCACTAATTTGGATACTTTTAATCGCTGGATACCGAGATGAGCGATTGATTTGGCCTGACTCGATTGAAAGTTTTTAAGAATTGTAAGATTGGAGAGAAGAAGATTGCAGTAAGGACCACCATACTTGGTTTCATTAATTGATGGATTAATGATTTTCATTACCGAAGTTCATTGGATCGTGTCAAATTCATGAAATAAGAGATAGAAGAGACAGAAAAAATGAAGCGACTGCAGATAAAATATATTCTTTACACAAGTTGACAGTCAATGAAATTATCTTTAAGGTTTGTATTTTCCTGTCTTTTATACTCTTTTATGTCCTCTGTTCTCGTCCATGGACGTCCTTCTTATCAATACTGTAAACAAACTAATGACACGTTATAATATTAAACGAACATTTGGTTCTTCTCAGGCTATCGTTATGATACTATTTTTGATTTATAATTAGATGTTAATAATATAAATATTT
Organism: Vannuccia rotundouncinata; assembly: GCA_034780395.1. Classification (NCBI taxonomy): domain Eukaryota; kingdom Metazoa; phylum Platyhelminthes; order Proseriata; family Coelogynoporidae; genus Vannuccia; species Vannuccia rotundouncinata. The sequence continues at coordinate 33,138 of JAUZNC010000164.1, read as the reverse complement.
TGCATTTGTTGATAATTGTAGGGCCCCAATATACCATAAGATAGGCCCCTATAGTAATGTCAAAACAATATATTACGCAAAGGGCCCCCTTTTCCAATTATTATATATATATATATATTATGGCCCAGGTTGATGTGAGAGCCTCTATAGACATTCATAATATGGGTACCTGTTGATGTTGAGAGGGAAATGACAAACGTTTATATGGTAAGTTATAATTACAAAATATGCAATACAGGTATGTATATTTGGATTTTCCAAATCTGATAAATATCTCTGTTTTTTGTCTACCTGATTAGTTTTTACTTTTAGCTTCATTTCTCTTTTGGTCTTAGTCAATGAATGCTATTGTAGAATGATAATTAAAATGTCAATTAGTTTAATTCATAAAATTTTAACTGCTCAAGATATAAAATAATTATTAAAAATTTCAAATTGTATAATTCAAAATAATAGTTCTTTAAATTTTTTCAAATTTTGACGTTAAGTACTATAACCTAATTATAATGTTGCAAAAAAATACCGTGATTGGTATGTAGTTGGAAATATTAAAATCTCAACTCAACCTTTCTCTTCTCTTTCTCCTTTCAAAGATCGAACAAGACACCGAATCCCCCATCATCAGTCTGACGTTCTCTCCTGGGGCTCTCGTCTCTACGCCTCTTCTCTGGATGGTTGTGTATATCTTTTGGAGAGTAGAGAGGGTCCCGTTTTTATCAAAACCAGCCCGGCTTATAACCTACATTTTACAGCGTGGACCGCCTGGTAGTCAAATCATCCAGCACAGAAAGTCTTTCTCTCTATCAACTTCAATCATTTACTTTTTGTATTTTTCTTTTTAATAGTTTATTAGAAATTATAAAATATCGACATTATGTGTGGTTTCATTTTTGCCTCAAGTTTATCATCTATTTGTGAGTCTAAATAATCCTTTTCTAAGACCACAGGATGGCTTCGAGAGGAGAAAACCTTGTCTCGAGAGAAGTGGGATCAAGCGATATCAACCACTGTGTACAACTGGCAGGTTTGTTCCTGTGTAACCTGTATTCTACTATTAGAGATAGGAATAAGCGGTAATAGTTTTTCTCTTGATTGTTTTCATATAGCAACGTCACTTAAATTCTTCACAAGCTCTACAGACCCAGGCGGTATAGTTAACCCAGCAAGTAATGCGAACACAGAATTTTGAGAGGAAGCGTTTTATTGGGTCGATCAAGAGGAACCACGCGGAAACTGTTCTTGTGAGAAGACGTTGGGGTCAATTGGTGCATCATCTAACACACGAGAGATGAGGATCTATAGTGAACATGACGGGACTTAGCGGACGATAGTCTTCTTAGTGATATAGTATGCTTTATTATAAAAAGGTTTTAATTTTGAAATATAATATTATGAATATTTTTATAGAGCAGTGTCATGTGGCATGACCCTAAAAGCTATCCCCAATCGTGGCACCTTGATCCAACTGAAGGTCCTTCAAGGATCCGAAAGCGACTCTCTCGTTGCCACCTTGATCTAGCTCCCAGATTCTTTTTTCTTGAACAGTGTCACAAATTAGGTGAGTGTAAATTGTTAAAAAAATGATAATGTTTTTATATAAAATAAAGTAATTCTATTTCTCAGCTAGTTTTGTAAAAATCTGACAATATCACAAATGTTTGATTTATTCGCAAATTATTCAAATCCTTTTCTTACTAATTGATCTACTTAATATAGATATTATCGCCTTTCATGTAGCCCTTGGATATGATGGTGTTCAACATCAACTGTAGTGGCGGATATTCTGAGGCGTCCAAACACGCTGAGCACATCGACAGACACGAGTATATGAAATGCTTCGTTCAAAGTTCACATTGATAATCAAGAGTATGCTGGGGACATGCGTAGTGGATGATGTAGTTTCTGTGCCCATTTATCGTGAGCTATGAAACTATCTGCGAAGGAAGAGTTTTGGAGAGGGACTCAACCACGACCATGGGATACCGATAGAGGAAGAATTTGGATTTACAGCTTGTGGGTATTGCTTCTATGAAAGTTGGCTCCTCCTACTTCTGGATTCCTTTGTTAACTCTGGCTTCTTCGTCAATTTATAAATGTATTTAAATATCAACCGAGTATCTATACCGATCGGTTCTTTATTAGGATTTGGGTTTTCAAAACGACTTTTTTATAATATAGTTATTATATATTATAATGTATATATAAAAAACTCATGTTTAAAATTTAACAATATGTACAATTTAATATACATTTACCTACAAGATGTATGAACATATATGAGTACTGCGTAATACAATTTAATAAACATGTATGTCAACTAAAATATTTTATAATCTATATTAAAATTCAAAAATTAATGTTTTTTATATTGTCTAAATCATTTTATTGTTAAAAAATATTCGGCCTCTTGGCTTAAATTAACGCTGAAAGCGCAGGCATGTTTCCTCGCGCACATATAATACATTTATTATAAAAACGTCTTATCTATTACTAGGATAGCACTTATGTTATTCACAAAATTAGTAATAGTGCTCTAGTTGTAGTACGACAAAAAGTTTGCAATTCTGTTCATTACCTTTAATCTTCACAGTCTAATAGAGATTTAAATTCGTGGAACTCTAATTGGAAGCAACAATCTCCACCCATATCAGTAAAATGACGTGCGCAGATTGAAATGAGGTCTGTGTGTACGTGACAATGACTTATATATTATTTATCTAGACCGGCAACTGACCATAATTTAATAGTAATAAACGTCCGCAGAGGAATATATCATTATCGATAATCAATGCCAAATTGATGGGCGGAAGTTCAACATTATCTCTAAGATTAATGAAATTTACAAATTAATCGATTAATATTTATTGAAAACCCTCTATGAAACGAAACTAATACCGTACATAATTGAAATTCGCTCTGGCTTTTTTTGATCAGTTTGACGGTCTAGATAAATAATATATAAGTCAATGGTACGTGATAACAAATGGTTCAATTATATTTTGTGACAATGTACTTATACTGATATTTCAAAATACACAAAAATATGAGTAGTCACTCACCATATTAACCGAAAACAACTAATTGATAGAAAGGAAGACTTATTTTTGGTCAATTGAGTAAAATAAAGAAGCCAATTGTTTTCTCAAAGTAATTCCCCCAATACATATTAATAAGTACAAATTATATGAGAATCAAAGTAATTATAAATTCAAACCCTTAATCAATTCGAAAAGAAAAATTACTGTTTAATATTTCCTTATAAAGGCACATCTTTTAAATTTTAATTTTTATCTCCGTTTAAAAATAACTACGTAAACATATTTTTTCATAACACACTAACCAGCTCAAGCATCGTTATTCGTATATAAGACATTTTTAAATAAGTTTAAGCAAGTACCTCCTGGCGAAGGGGTTTGTCAATATAGGTATATGCTGAACAATTATATTAAGTATACATATTATATGTATACATTTGTATTTAGAATAAAGAAGTAAATGAATGCAGTAGGTATAATAAATTAATGTAGTCATATCCAGTTGCTATATAAAAATATATAATATATAAACATTACACTCACAGTTTAAGCAAAAAGAATTCTTGGCTATAGCCACTGATTCAATTTGCTTAAAATTTGGTGCAATCAGTGATTGGTTTTTCTTCGTTTGGTCAAAGACATATTGAAATCATAGATATTTTAAGATTATGACTTATAGTGAAAATCTTTGTAGTGGTTTCGATTTCTTCAACGATTTAATGTCAAGAAGCATAATTTTAACTTTGTGCTATATTAAAATTTAATCAAAATTTATTAAATGTATTTGAAAGCGACAAATAGGAGTAGTTCAATGTCCACTCTATGTTTTACTTAGTTTATTTTCTGTATGAATCGAACAATTGATCAATTTACTTTAAATGAAGCAGATAGTGAATAGTTTTGCTTTTATAGACTTAAGAATATTGAATATAATTTTATTATGAATACTTTACTGCAATTTTTTTTGATAAAACTAATTTCTATGTCTATTTATTTCTTATTTCTTATTTCTTATTTCTTATTTCTTATTTCTTATTTTTTATTTTTTATTTTTTATTTTTTATTTTTTATTTCTTATTTATTTATTTATTACTCTAATATAGCTTACTTAATATTTTTTCAAAATTGTTTGTAAATTTGTTTCAATATGATTGAAATATTTTTTTTGAATCTGTCGCTTGTAATGGAGTATCGTCCCGGCCTTTTTTTACAGCAAAGTCCCAGAAGTAAATAAAACTTTGACCAAAGAAGTAGTTTATTAATTCTAAAACTAGGTATCGTAATCGTTAGATCTTCTTTCTTTCTCTAGGGGTAAATTTATATATACACTACTTGAAATAATTATATATCATTACTTTTCAGAACATTATGAGTCAATTGCATAAAGAGGTATAAATATAGCTTACTACAGTACCGGTAGTAACCTGAGGAAAATCAATAAATTTAGCCTCATGCAGGTTGCATAAACTGCAACCCGTAGTACTACCAGGAGTAAAATATTTTTGCACATGTTTAAATATTTGAAAATCGAGAGGCAAGAGGGCAGGTATAACATGATTATTTCAATTTAGTTTTAATATTAGAATTGGAAAAAATGTTGGATATAATGTGTTATTGAATATCTTATATCATAGTTTACATTATACATATATAGAAATTTTTAAAAGTTTCTCCCAAATTATTTTAAGTCTTAAGTTTGGTATTTGTATAAGCAATCATGTTGGTCACCAGGATTTTCAAAATATTGGTTGTTTTTCAAAAAGGGCACACTTCATTTATCTAAGGGTATATCCAAGATAAAATTGTGCATCTATTAGATAGGATGCACTGTAGCTGCTTGAAACTGTTGTCCCTTACCAATTGAAGTTGAAGGGGGACTAATTACAACTCATCTCAACATTGTTATTCAAATCAGGGGTATCAATCTGACCTCACTAACTTTAACGAGCGATTCAAGTGACAGATTCAATTTGTCTTAATCTGCAATAAAAAATATTGGGGAGGGGGGGTCTAAGAGGGCCCCTAGCCTAATTAAAATAGTTTTTTCTATGTACATCAAAGAGGGCCCCTATCATAATCTAAATAGATTGTTTATGTACATCAAAGAAAGCCCCTATCATAATTAACATAGATTGTTTATGTACATCCAAGAGGCCAGAGGGCCATATCATAATTTAAATAGATTTTTTGTACATCAAAGAGGGCCCCTATCATAATTAAAATAGTTTTTTTATGTACATCAAAGAAAGCCCCTATCATAATTAACATAGATTGTTTATGTACATCCAAGAGGCCAGAGGGCCCCTATCATAATTTAAATAGATTGTTTTTGTACATCCAAGAGGGCCCCTATCATAATTAAAATATATTGTTTTGTACATCCAAGAAGGCCCCTATCATAATTAAAATAGTTTGTTTATCTACATCGAAGAGGGCCCAACATTATTATAATAGATTGCTTATATTGCTGACATCATTTTTATAAATTTTTAGTTTCTTTAATGCTAAACAATAAAAGTTGTCATGCTAAACATTTAGAAAAGAAAAAAGTGCATCTAAATGCCTTCCTATTAATGCTTCTTTCTTTGCCAGTCAGTGGCACTTCTAAGTCACTCCATGAGTCATCCTACACATCTGTTAGTGTGCCCTCTTCTACATCAATCTATAAATTGTCTTCAAGGTTATTCTGCCTTATTATAGCATAAATTACAGCATATGGATACAGTGATCTTCACTGGTCTAAACTGTCTTCTATGAGTACCAATTATTCTGTAAGAGATGCAATCAACTACTTCAAATGCAATTTAAGCTCATCAATCAATAAATATATGTGTTGTTCAATTTGCAATGCTGCATCGATTTATGCAACCAAAAGTTGTCCAACCTGTGTAAAAAATGTAATAGGCAACTACATTTTGACTATACACCAGAATTACTAAGTGCTAAATGAGTGCATTATTCTGTGGCACTTGCAGAAAAGGTAGCAAAAGACAAATGGGATAATGCTCTTCATGTTCTTAGTGCAAAGATCAAAAACAAAGATACAAGCTATCTAAACTAGTACAAATATGTTCTATTTTATAATATAACCAATCCATTCAACATTTTCAATTTTTGCACCATTACAGTTGTTATACATTGATTTAAATGAAATATGCTCATACACTCAAACTAACATTAGTGCTATATAGATTGATTTTTGAATCAGACTTCTTATGCTTTGTTTATCTGTTCAATTTAACTTTTCTACATTTCTCAAGTAAGAAACTTTTGCCCATTTCAGTCTTTTTATTAAATTCAGGTTAATATTTCAGTATTTTTTAAGTATTCAACCTTGTATAGTATTAATATTATATATACTTAAATATTCATTCAGAGTTCATCTGTATTTCACATATTTCATATTGTTATTGAAGTTAAAGTATCTATACCCACAAAATATGTTCACTTTCCTTTGGGCATTTTTTATTCCTTAAGCCCTCCTTGGCCCTTCCGCTATAATAATTAAATACAATTCTCACCCCTGTCAAATGGATGGCTCTTATGTACATGCTCCAGGACTCAACTGGCCATACAGTAAACTTGATCCAGCATACCCAAACATAGTCCAGAAGAGCACCAACTTGTTTGTGGTTGTTCCTTTGGATTATCTGCTCAAATGTCAGTCCAATTCAATCTGTTCTGATGGCAAAAATTAAAGGACCATAATTTTCCAGATAAGTGGTAGATGGCATCATGAGCATTGTAGGTAACCTGGAGACTGAGTTCCTGGAGCTTTTGCCACATGGCTTGACTCCCGTGGAAAGCATAACCTTTGATCTTTTGGATCAAGAGAAAGCTTGAGAAATAATTATCCAAATGCCTAATAGAAAATAGACATATATAATTTATATATTAATACACACGGTTTAACCATATTAACTTGCTTCAAAATCCACAACTACTCATTTAACTGTCACCTGCCCCTAGAGTACATCTCATATTCCCTTAAAAACTGCCTGATAGTTGCTTTTTTTCCACAGTGATATCAAGCAGAAAATATGCAGCAACTGCTTTATTCTGTTCTTGGACTTAACAAAGGCAGATCCTTCACCATTTTGAACATTCCATCTAAATACCTCCAGCTGTTGATTGTATGCAAAGATCAGGTGTTGCTAGTCTCCAATTTGAATGCTGCAGGGAAGAATTCAGGACCAATGAATTTTTTGTTCAGCTACAAATTTGGGAGAATGATTTCTTTGTATTCACATATTCAGGCTTAACTTCCATGATGATTGATTTATGTCATTTAATACCATCAATAGTTTCATACAGATTTGCATAAAACCAGATTAGAATCATATAGACATTTTTGAGTTGACTCACTTATGAGATGACTAACCCATTTATGAGTTAACTCATTTACAACTTGACTTGATTCCACATGAATATAACCTGTGTACATTATACACCCAGCCCTATCTTTCACTAGTTAAATGGGATAAATATGGATACATATCCAGAATACAATTATCATGGAATGCAGGCTGGGTCTAAAGTTCTGGTGCAGCTTAATTTCAATATATAATTTCCTCAATATCATATTTCATGAAGACTGAAGCTGTTATAAGGGCAGTATCAGATACTCATGACATTATAGGGGCAGTATCAGAGACTAATAATGTTGTTGTTGTCACTGGTATAGCCTCATGCCATCAGATGGCAAGCAAAGGCTATCACCAACTTTTGGTTGTCATAAAGGATTGACATGTGAGAAAAGGGACCACCAAAAAAATTAGTTCTTGTATTGTCCATTGCACTGCACCAGGGTCTTGGGGGCCATTTGACAGTAATTGCAAGTTGGGTCTCTACCTTTGATGATGGCTTTATAGGAAGCTTTCTAGAGGAGTTTTTAGTTTAGAGAGAGTGTCATGGATGATAAATTGGTCTTTTATTTCTGATCTAATGCTGGATTTTGAAATCTCCCTCTCTTTGTTATGTGTTGCATCTTTGGACTATTGATCAACTATTTCATTGCCTATTAAAGCACAATGACCAGGTACCCATTGCAATGTTATATTGATATTGCTTTGGCTGATCAACTTCTTGTGTGTGGCAAGGTCTGTAGATTCTTTGTTGTTGGATTCAAGGCTGTCTGAGCAGATGAGAATGGATTTGATGTTTTGGTTGTTGTCCATTTGATGGCCATTATCATTGCTTCACATTCAGTTTCATATAAGGATGTGTAAATTCTTTGTTTTTTCCTTGTTTGTGAATGATGGTTGGATTTTCAGGTGAGCCAGTAGAAACTATGGCCACCCATAGTTGTGCCCCCATTTAGAGAACCATCTGTGTAAATTGTAGTTTCATATTTGTGTCTGTTTATGGATTTAATGGTGTCTTGTAACAATACTATTTGGTCTGTAGCTTTGGTTGAGTTTATTATTCCAATTTTTCCATGAAGGAATAGTGTAGATGTTGATTGGTTGAAAGATCGTGTTTTTGTTGAAAATTTTTGATGATTATTAATAGGCATCCTTCTGCCAACTACTTTGGATCCTTGGTCTATGTTTTTCATAGATGTGTCTTTTCTGGGGGTTTTATTTGGTAGTCTGAGAGATTTCTCATATGCGATTGCTGTCTTTTAAGAATTATACTATGAAAGCACATTGAAATATTTATCTCAATATAAATTTTAACTAACAAAACTAACTCATATTCCACTCTAGATTAGCTAAAATTACTCAGATTATGCTACTTATTTAAATTTTAATTAGCAAAACTAAGTGCGATTCTACTCTAACTACTATTTTATAATATTTGTATTTTACCTGAATATTGTTATAATATGATATAGAATTCGTATATACATAACTGACAAAATTGTCCAATCTTCAGTTGCAGTAGCAGATATATACCCAATTTTTCTATGATAATCCTTACTTCTGCAAACGTTATATTAGACATTTTTAGGAATAAAACATAAGATGTAAACGTAAAATGTGTTCACAATTTGCTTTGGCTATTCAACTAGAGGATTGCTGACAATAAATCAAAAAATCTAATGCTTGTGTAATATAAAAATCATTTTCTATATTTCTTTTGTTTATCCTATTTCATTTCAGAATATTTTTTTCTGTATTATTGTATTGTTCTTATTTTTCATATTTAGGTATATGTATATATTTTAATTAGTATATACTTCATTATATGATTCCATTATTCAAATAAAAAATGAGTTTTTTTCAAAATAAATGATTATTACTTACAATCCCAATTAGAAAGAAAAAATTGCTTTATCAATACAATAGTGGGTATGTACAATAGAACAATATGACTTAGAATCCTATATATATATATATATTTATAAATGCACATATGGAAAAACTGTGATTTATTATTGTTTTATATGTTTACTAAACTAATATAAATTATTAACGTTTTTATAATAACAGAAGTTTATAAAATTCATGATTAGTATTTTAAATACAAAGAATAATGAAATCAACTGAATTTCTCAATATTTCATTATTCATCTGCTGTGCAAATACCCACATATTGTATATAATTTTAAATTAGGCTGTAAAGGTGTAGGGGTTTTCCGTCAACTTGGAATGGAAATGGAAATGCACATAACATGTTTTTGAAAATCTGAAATTTAACATACTGTCGGTAAAAGGTTAATTTCATAATACAGCTGTGAATTTATCTTAATACAAACTTTTAACAGTATCATTCTTTCTGTTGTCGATTATACATCACCCCTTTACACCTCTATACCAACTATACTAAAAGAAAAACTGCAGAGAATCATAACAAGGTGTCATTGTATTATCCATAAGTATCAATGCACATGTCTCATTTTTGGAACTGTTGACCATTGGTCGTATCGCTTGGCATTAATCCCCAACAGTCTATTTAGGTCAAACAAATAGGTGTCAATCAACTTTTATCGATCATATGTCACTATATCTTAATGATAACTAATTGTATTACATATAACCAATCTGTACCCCTTTTGTGTATCATATATCTATATTATCATACTTTACTATTGTTTCCATTTTACTGAATTCTAATTTTCCGTACTTTATGTCTATTTTTCATGACATTATTAACTCATCTATATTACTACAATTTACTTCATGCCTGCATTTACTGATTCCCATTTACCGAAATATATGCTTACTTACTTGCTTATAAACAAACATGCGGCCCCCATTCTGACTTTTTTCTTTGGAAATTATTGTTAAAGAATTGTTAATACAGAGCCCAATTTTATATATAATCAGATAGGAATTGCTTAATATCTTGGGTGTGTGTGATTACCATAGAAAACATATACAACTTGCACACTCTGCATTCCATGTAGCAGTTGTAGCTCTAGGTAAAAAATCTAATGTGTTGCCACTGGAATTGCTCAATTAAATATGCTATTACCCCAGACCACCCAAATCAATAAAGCACGAAATGCTATTACACCAGTCCAAATTTTTTAATACACCTCAACATTTGTGATTTAATTTTTAATTAACAATCTTGGAATTCTTGGAAAAGTATTCAAATTGCTTTTAATTAATTTTGTTTGAACCTTTTATAATATACTAACAAATTTATTGGAATATTGTAAACATTAATGGCCTCTGCTTTTTTTATAGTATGTTTCTTTAATGTTTGATAGTATTCTAAGTTTTTTGTTTTATTATCTACAATATTTATTACTTTACATTTTGCAATATTCTGATATATAACAAAATCATATTCCATTATCAGCAAAACTTAGGCCTTTACATGAACATGCTTTGAATAATAAAAAATACATACCTACCATTTTGTGAGTTGTATTATTTATATCTTTGGTCCCGATTTACGATCCTCATATATATCTATATAACATTTAGAACATTCAATTCATTTAATTATATGATTATGGTGGTTTTAAAATAATATCTTATACTATTTTAAATAAGTTATTATGTCTTCAGATATAAATAAAGGTGTTTAAAATTGCTCACACTTCATGCCATTTATAGGTTACCCGTTTACACTCACAAACCATTACCATGTTTTGTCCTGAATTACAATACTCAGGTGTTGACAGGTCTGCACTACATAAGATAATTACACATCACATTAATTATGCTCTGAGGTGCACCACATGAACTATAGAGTTCAATAGAATTTACATAAATCAACATTGGATTTTTTGATAAATTTCTGTATTTAAATTCCATATCCAATACAAGTTAAATAATAAATAATTCAAATATGTCTACATGCTCATACTGGAATTTCTCACACAAGCGTATGCATTTTCAGTAAATAACTAATAAAATCTGTGTGTTTACTAGTAATATTATTTAGATAGTTATGTACAAATAAGTTCTGTTGACCTTTAATCTAATGCAATAATTGTGAATTTATTTTATATAATTACAATATGTTATTACTTATACTTGGTTAATTAGTTCTTAATGTTTAATGAAAATAGTTTTATTAAACAATTTTATAAAAAATTAAATTTACTAATTCGTTACACCTCGGCTTTTATTAAATAAAATTATTTTAAAAATAGAAAATGATAGTCATGATTTTCAATATTATTTATCGTGTCTTATAGCTAACACAACACGTGTGTAATTGGTATCTTTATATCTGTTATTTCAGACGATCAACATGTTCATGTCACTGACAGAAGTGATTCGATGGCTTCGGATTGGGGCCTTTGAAATGACAATTCATCTGATCTCTCTCACTCTCTTTCTCATTCTTGCTGCTGTAAAGGTGGAGTTCTCCCTGACCATTTCCTGGTGGATGGTTTTCATTCCCCTCTTTACTGGCGATGGTCTTGTCGCCTATTTCGCATTCATAGTCCTGTTTCGGTCTCTCCCGACCGTGCGCCTTTCTGATGCCACTCGTCGTTTAGTCTATAACCTTGTAATGCTCGGCATGCTCTTAACATTCAAACTCTTTCTTTGTCAAAAGTTGGCAGGGGATCGCACCTTTAATTACAATGTTGTGTTCTCGCCACTGTTTATCCTGGTCCAGGTCTTTCTCTTCTCCGCTTGTGCCAATAGTTGTCGTAATTGATTTGGTCAGTGTGTTTATTGTACTCAGTCTTTCATAATAATCACTTCAATCGTGTACATAAGATATTATTTTTGTAAATGTAAATGTATTTTTCAAGTTTGTTTTCTGGTAATAATAATAGATAATTTTCCGATAATAATATATTTTCCATGTAAATTTGGCGCGTGTGAAGTCATCAGCTGACTCTCATAATTTCTTCCTCAGTTGATTGTTTGACACCAGTTTATTTTTTCATAATTTCAGATAAGAATTAGCACTTAAAATATACAGATTTTACGCGTTATTAAGTATACTTAAAGAAAAAATTTGCTGTCATAGGTACACCTCTATGCAAGTAAAAGATATATTCATTTTTATGATAAATTTTTAAATAATTGCAGGTTTTAGAAATTAATTTTTCAAAAAATAATACAATTAATATAAAAAATATTGGAAAGAAGTTATTTATTGCTATTATCATTTAAAAGTATAGTATAGCTACGTCAATCAATAAAATTGGTTTTTAGATAGGAACCATTTGATAGGTAATGATTCAGATTGTTTCACTATAGGCGAATCCTAACAAAACTTTTTTGAAGTGGAAATTTTGCTTTTATAAATTAATTTTGTTATGAATTAAGTAAATATGATGTCTATATACGGTACTCACTGTTACATTTAATAATAAAATTAATTTGTATATTAAATTGCTTTCTTTTAAGGAATGTGAACGATTGCCTCTTAAGGTGTTTGAAAACTAAGTTAATATATAATAGATGGAGTGATGCCTCTAAAATTCCATAGAGATTTAAAAATTATAAAAATTCTGAAATTCTATTTTTATGGTAAAAATCCACAAAAAATTAATCCCTTATGATAATGCTGGCGACTTTAAAATTAACATGTTTAATGCGTTCTAGGTTAGGTAACCTACACTAATAATTCAGAACTATTGCATAAAATGAATTCTAAATACAGACTAATTTCTAGGAATTATTATAATGAATTTAGCAATATATAATCTGGACGCTACATTTAAATTCTTTTAATGCTAGATTAGACCTATCGCACATGGGAAAAAATAATAATAGTAATACTTTATTTAACGACAATACATAGTAAATATCAAAGTCGGAAAAATCTCTAAATTGACATATTAATTTAGGATATCGAATGAGTTTCCCTGTTTTATTCCTTTAATTATTGTTAATTACTGTATATATATTGTTTATTATTGTATACATTCAAAATACATATGTTAGCGACGAATTAATTGCGTTCCCGACTAATTTCTTATTATATATTATAGTCCAATTTGTGCGACGAATTGCGAAATGTAAAAATTTAATTTTTATATATTCAAAAATTAATTTTCTGAAGTGAAATTCATTTTAGTTACTATATTTAAATCAAATGAGGCTAAACCAGTATTACTGATGTGGATAACAAAACTCCTGATTTTTTTGTAAATTGTCGAAAAATGAATTTCGGTAGTATTTATTATAGTGATCATTATATAACGCATACTGATATTCAATTTTCCTTAACTCAATATTGTTTTTATTCTATAATATATTTCACTTTATTATTTTTATCATAATCAATCATATATATGTATTAGAAAAAGGAAGAAAAAGTGTAAAATTTTGTTTAAATGACATAGCTTCTTAAAATTTTGAAGTTCTTTTGTTTTTTTTGTGTTCAGTTTCGTTTTTGTGCATGCAGAGCTGTTTCAGTCTTTCATTTGGATATTTATTCGAGTTGTATAAAATATTTCAGGTATCAATTGATTTTGAACTATAGTTGTCCGTGAATTTCTGCATAATTTCAAAGCATTTAGATTGTATTATGCAGCATTTCACTGGATACATTAGTTTAGTCGTCTTGTTTCTGTATTAGAACGGATAAGTTCACGTGTTTACCTGTATTTTGCATTGTTGTTATATGTATTATGCAGATATTCACGGGTATAATCTGATTAATCAGCCTACTACACTTTTCTCGTAGTTTTTATCTGCTATAGACCTCATAAGTTGCTAAAATTCAATAAGAACTTTTGAAAAAATATCTTTTTGTGTAATAGTTGCTACCAACAAATAATTTACATATTCACGTCTGATTCTATTCATATTAACAAAATTATTTCATTCTGACCATATTCATAATATATAGTTACATAATGTACGTTAGCTGCATTATGTATAATATTGCCAAAATGAATTTTTTTGAATTTTGTGACCATCAAAAGTAATTTCACTAACATGCACATGCTCACCAAATCTCTTGCCAATGAAGACCTCTGATTATCCTTTTGTATTTTATATTTGTACCAATATTAATACTTGATTAAATTCCTGCAATTTGTCTTTTTTTTCCCTTTACATATAAATTTTGAATAATAATAATGCCCCTTAAAAATGTTACAACCCCTTGAATTTTTGTGAAGTCAAAAATAGTGTATGGACTATGTATTAGAGTTTGAAAGCTATGGTAATGTGAACCCTGAAGTAAAATTCTTGAAGATTAAATGCATTAGATGCATTTCATTTATCATAAAAAAAGCCACAACTGCACTGAAATAATAATGTAATTTTGTGTCATGTTATTGTAAAAAAATTGATAAATAAAAATACCACATTGGACACCACTTGAAATTGTATGCATTTGAATTATGTAAAGGTATGTTCATCTACCTAACACTATTTGGATGTAAGTGAGGATAACCATAGCTCAGTTTAAGGTGTGGTAGACCTAGATCTCAGTGTTCAAAATAAGATTGTCTTTAAGTATTGTATCAATTTTATTGTCCCATATTTTGATGTTCTAGGAGTGGTGTGAACAGGTCTGAATAGTGTATGGGGTACATTTAATTATACTAAAATATATCTGTAAATATACTAAATGATCTGCAGATGGATGTATGTCTGAATAGATGCTTCATTATGTAAAAGGTATAACTCATTCTTGTGTCAAATAGCAACAATTCTTTGGTAAATGGCTGTTGAAAATCAAGAATCTCAACATTTATAAACTCTTATAGGTGTCAAGAATATTTCTGAGAATATTTAAACAATATATCTTTGGTGTAAACTATAAAATTAGTATCTATGTTGTATACCCTCTTACATAGTATCCATAACATTTTTACTAAACACATTGTTGATTCCAGAAATTTGTTTTAAGTATGTGTTATATACTTTGTGACCAAATTTTAGTGAATTTCCATTTCCAGATGGGTAAGTGTCACTGTGCCAGCTCCATTCAAATTCTTTTAAAATATGAATTAAACAGGGGTCAGTTGATACCATTCATTCACTCCTAATTTCTTTTTTTTGTATGATTCCAAAAGCTCTCAACATCTTGAGTATGTATTCTAGTCACTTGGTCCACAAAATTCAGTGAGTGGCTTACCATAAATGATCATAGCCTTCAGATAAGTTGCCAACTTGGTTGTACACTGCCCACTCATTTGTATATATATATATATTGTTGAATGATTGGCAGTAATGTATTAGCTTGTTTTCAACAAGAGAAGAATTGTGAGGATCATGGTTACCAATTGCACCAATTACCCAGTGACCTTTATGCCACATTCCATGAGCATACTTGTTATGAAAATATTTTGATTTGTACAACTGTACCACCAATGGAGCACCATTGTCAAGAGAAGCTGGATGGTAATAGCTGCAACTGGTGCAACATTGTCCCACCAGCCCTTTTTGGTTGATGAGTGTTTTTTGTGAAATATTTTAGTAGTTACCTACTTGTTACCAACTAAATGTACATAACTGGTTTTGAAGTAGATTTTTCAGGACAGTGTAGTGTATTTTAATTTAGTGTATTTAGTGCAATTTAATGTAATATAATTAATTTTTTAACACTTTTTGATAATATGTATAATATAATTTAAAACCATTATATAATTTATAATGCTACAAGCTCTACAAACTATAATAGCCATTTCAACAACCTATTAGATAACAAACTATATGACATCCATAAAATAATAACCAGGACAGTAATCAGGGGCATAGCCAGGGGGGAACACTGGGAGCCCGGGCTCCCCCCTCCAAAATCCAATTTTTCGGAAATTTATGATATTTTCGGATATTTCCGAAATCATTAAAACTTAATTTAACTACATAATGAGCACAAACATCCTGAAGGAAGTTACACAATTCACCAAATGTGCTCTTGTTGTCCCATGATGCTTCTTTGGATATGACAATATGCTGGATATGGCATCAAAAACAAGTGCTAAGGACAGATGGGTCTTCAAAAAAATGAATTATTATGCTGAATTTAGGGAACATTCACATTATGTCATCAAAATTTAGCTGTTTTTAAACCCCCCCCCACTCCCTATTCCATCAAGTGTCATCAACAGCAACCCCCACCCCCATCTGATGACATCATTATTAGGCATATATGTGAAAATAATAATTATTCTAGCTATGCGAATATATTAAACAAGTTATTTTATAGGTACACAATTACAGATTAAAATGCTTGCAAGTATTATAAATAAACATAAGAAAAAGACATACAACTTTATTATAATTGTCACCAAGTATATCCAATTATAGTCACAATATAATTATAGGCCAAATAGGTTATCAATATGTTCAAAAATGTTGTCTCCAATGCACTCAACTGTGCCTACCAGCAAATGCTCCTCTTCATCATTGAAGAAAACAGTTTCTTTGTTCCCGGGGTCACATTTAGCTGCATGGTGTTTCATTGCCTTTATCGTGGAATGATACAACTTGCACTTTTGGCATTTTCGTTTTTCAAGGATAGTTCTGCCCTTTGCATCCTTCTTTTGAATGGATGGACAAAACCCATCATAACATGTACAATCCAAATTGACGACCCTTGCAAAATGCAGAGATCAGAATAATGAGCCGAACTTACCACCTTCCTTAACCTGCAACCCTTCTTGTGATGATTGTACTGGAATTGGTGGAGGTAAAAATCTGTCTGGAAAATAAGTAACAAAATTTGTCCTCCATGGAGTACAGCAACTGACATCACAACATTTGATAATTTGAAGAAGATACTGGGATTGTCAGATGTGAGTTTCTTTCCATTTCTCCGAATGCGAAAACTCCAGTGTCTGCCTTTTTTCAGTTGGTGAGTCAACATATTCAGTGACGACTGGGTGCTTGACAGTGGCTGACCAAACATTTGCTAAAACCTTTCTGTCAGCTTTGAAATTCTGTTTTTCCAGATTCACATCTGTTGTCTTATTGCTACCATCCAAATGGGTTCCAAATGTGTCAAATGGTAATATAATACCCAAAGTGTCCTTTAAAAGAGGAGCCATGCATCTTTCAACTTCATTGTAGGCACTGTATCCTGGTGCATGCATAAACATGAAGACAGTGTTGAGGTCATGTTTGTGAAAGTGGCCTTCCCATGCAGCCAATGTTTGCATATTCTTTGGAGATTCATCAGGACCCCCATCAACTGAAACAAAAACTAAAGCTTCAGCTTTCCTTCAACTGATGAAATATCTTTGAATTCTGGCAGAGTGACTACAGTATTGAATTCATATGCATGAGAACTTGCATCCAATGTGTTATGTTTACCACTTCAGATACCTATATAAGTTGGTCCACTGTATCCTAAAGTGCCATCATCCTTTTGTTTGATGAGTTTATGTTTTTCTCCAATAGGAAAATCATTGTCTGGAAGTTAGACCTTATATTCCAAATGCATCAGATATATGTATATATAGATATAGGTAGCCCAATTGGCACACCTGCTTTATCACCCTGAGAAATGTAAAATACATTTTCCTTCCCAAAAAGACTGGCCAATTCATGAACAAACTTTACAAAAGCCATTGCAAAGTGGGCATCAATATGATTCTTATGGAGATCATTTTGAAGACAGCAGAGTTTTACTGGTATAGTGTGAATGTGACACTTGCCATCAATGTTTTTTGCATTTTTAGGCAGAATGTGATTGTACAAAGCTGTGTGTATATATAACCTTTCTTTCCAGTTCTGCTTTCAAACTATCTAATGTTTGTACTGAGTTGAATGTTTCAGTATGTCATCTTTCATCAGAATCAGGTATTACAATCAATAATTGCAGTATGCAGATCAACAATTGCAGTATGCAGATCAACAATTGCAGTATGCAGATCAGGAATTGAAACTTCAATTTTGGGTTTTCCCACATCTGGTTGAGTTTCCAATTTCTGCAACTTCTTAGCAACCTCCGGATGTTCATTTTGAAGGTCTTTCAGTACCAATTTGCACTTCTCTCACAACTTATTTTGGCTTCTTGCTAATAACTTATCTTTTTAGTTATTTTTCTAATTCAGTTTTGTTCTTTTGAAACTCTTTTAGCTGTTTCTTTTGAAGGTTGCACAAACCCACAATTTTTGCATTCAAATCATTTATATCAACTGTGAGTTGTTGTTGTTTTGGTGCTGGGTTTGATATGGCTTTCCTGGTAGTCCCTGTTGTCTCCACTGGGCTGGTAGTAGCTTCTGTATATTTAATAAAACAGTATCAATTAGAAATAAATTGGAAATACAATCTGTTAAATAATAGTAATCAAAATACAGACTAACTTAGTTTATAGATATTTATCATTTATTCTATAGTATTCATATAGATCTGAATATGACATTTTCCAATCTTTTTGAATTTTCCAAATTGGTTAAATAATAAAAAAAGTTACAGCTTTTTGAATCACTTTCACTAACATTTATTTTAATAAAGTTATATAAGGAATTTTTTTACATATATTTTTGGTGAAAATAAAGAAAAACAGGCAAGAAAAATAATTTTGAAAACACGATTGGATAAATCTGCTTGATAGCTATAGAAAATAATTATGTTTTTCTTAATCTATGAAAGCTGTGTGAAGGAAATCCGATTTCTATGATAGTATTATAATATATTTGTTCCATTTTACTTAATTTTTGATATAGAAATGTTGTGTTATAATATGGCCAATAGTATAGTAATATGTCATTAAACTTACCCTCCTTGGGTTTTTTGGCGAACATACTCCACATGTTAAGCTTGTTGGCCAGTTTTAATTGTAATTTGGCATTCAACTAGGTCTCAACAAAGATTTAAAATTTTAATGGTTGACTTAAGCTCCATATATCGTGCAAAATTAATAGGTTTTGTCATATTACTGGTTCGCAAATAATGGTACTAGGTACTAACAACAGTCTATATAAACCAAACACGTTTACCTACATATATACTAGACAAGCCACGCCAGTGAACTAGATATAATATGTGGTTAATACCTATGGCCAATCAGAAGGCACTCATTAATATAAATACATAAATCTAGCCTGCATCTGTGTGTGGATGTTATCAGCTATAATCAGAAACAACTGCATCTGGGTAGAAAAACAATCAATCATATTACATAGGGAGGATTTCATGAAGCGGTATTAGTGCTAATACCAGGTGCTTAATACGATGCAGTAAAATCGATTTCAAAAAGCAGTTTTAGCTATGCATAAGAGTGACTAGTACCTTGGACTAAATATTGGAAATTCCCAGTAAGAATTTAGATCACACAAGAGAATTACTGTAAAGAAATGTTTGATACCTAAATAAATGCATATGTTACAATTTGGCTATCTATTATAATATTAAAACACTCTGACAAAAAGACTTTCTGAAACAATGTATATACAATAATAAGGATAATATAAAGCAAAGAAGTGATAATGAAAGTAAAAGTCAATGAAAAACTAGCTTAGGATGTTTTTAACTTTTACACATACATTTTTCAGTTAAAAACTTACTATTATGAAAAATATAGGTAACAACGATTTAATTTTTGATTATGTCATTCACTTATTAGTACATTTGATCAAGAACTAATTTTGATCAAATTTAGTTCTTGGGGGGCCTTATTCTTTATATGAAAGGGCCCATAAAAAATTGGTTTGTAGAGGGCCCTTTGATGGAATCCTTTGCAGAATCTCCTCCATATATCCAGGGATTGTCTGAATGTTACAAGATTCTTGTCTTATATACTTATATTCTGCAATTTTAGCTTATATATAGAGAGAGAGAATATCTTACTTTTTAAAGCATTTATACTTTTTTTACAATTTTGGTGCATGACCCCTGTCTTAAAATTAAAAGGGAGTAGATTGATTAAAGTATATTCATTTTTATTTAATTATTATGCAAGCCTTTTAATTTAATTAGCAGTCTCCTTTATTATAAAATTACACTCATATGCAATAGTGTCCATCCCCAATATAGAAATGATATAAATAGGAAACTTTATTTGAATGAATGGTGTAAACATGATGCAATTAGCTAGCTAACCTTTTACTTACAGGTGTTGCAATGTTTAAGACAGAAAATAATTTTACTCATACAGCATGTCATTCTATATTTTTAGTATTGGTAGACTGATTGGCTGATAATTTATGCACCTTTCCTACATAAGCAAAGTATTCAATGTCTTTTTTGCCTTCATTATTATATTGTCATGTATAATATACTATATTGATTTTTTTTATTTTGTGCTTGAAGAAAAAACTAATATATATTATTGTGTAAAATTTCTCTTTACTGCAGCATAAAGCAACATGTGATCCATACTAAAATATGATCTATATGTTATCTTTGAAATTATATTACATTTTTAATTTCAGTGATTCTAGGTAACATTAGAAATTGTGCAGGAACAATGTGAAAAAGAAATCAAAGGTCAGCATCTGTGCTGTAACAGCCAATTATTGTGCTGTTGTTATATTTGTCTCTTTTATACAATAATAGTCTGTCCCTCTTTTTTTCCTTTGTCTTTACCTAATAGATTTTAATATCTGTTTTCCCTTCATTCATATGAAGAATATTTTATTTGGCACAATTTTATAATACAAAAATGTCTAGTTATGTCTAATCATATTTTAAAGTGTAATTTTTTTTGTTTAGTTTTGACTGTTTCTAATTTGTCAAATTTCTTAAAGAATATGAATAAGGTAGTGTATTCCAAATCTGTAATGACCAAATTACAAAATTTTATGGTCATCCTTACAATTTTGTTACTAATATTTTTCTACAATAAATATCATATATTAATTTATATTAATCCAATTTTTGTGTTGTTTGATTCTTCATTTTTGTAATGTTTACTTTAACATAATGATGTTTTATAATCGGTGCATTTACTCATTATAGTCAGATAGTTTCCTCTTACAATAGTCCTAGTTACTATGGAAATACTGATTACTTGAGTGGATACAAATTCAAAAGTAAGTCAATGTATTGAATTGTTTTTTGTTGTTTATTCCTTTTAAAAATCTGGCATTTTAAAATAGGTAATTATGTAGTACCTACTTATGCTGCTAGATATATATTATACAGTACAAATTGTTTCCTTTGCTCATTTCAATTAAGAATGTGACTTGTAAAATCTAAATTGTAAATGGAGTATGAACTAATGATGTCTGCTGATGATATTTGTGATGTCAGACTGTTACAGAGAGGACATGCTTGTAAAACCACCACCTGAAACTGTCCTGCATTGGGACTTAAAATATCGACATATGCCAGTACTTTGCTGCATAATTGAGGTAGAGGATATCACCAACATTATCGTCTTGACCAACCAAATCAAACACCCCTGCTCCATCAGAGCCGGAATTGACAGACAAGCATCCTCCCATCACCACCATCAAAATACATATGAAAACTTAGAAATATGTATATTTTAATTAGTATAGCACTTTGTACTATGTAGTTCGTCTGTTTATTTGTGAAATTATGAAAACTAATTCAATTGTTCTCATTTTAAACACATGTGTTCTAGATGTATCCCATTGTATCTGTGTTTTCTGGTTTTATTAAGAAATGGTTTGTCTATGCTACTCTCTGATCCATTTATTGTTATATTATATGTATTGTAATAAAAATAAAGAATTTTTCTTTGTATTAGTTCATGATTTATGCTACCACTTCATACTAATGCAGCGTTCATAACGTGTCATGGTATTTTCGAAATCCTGAAAATGTCTGGGTATATAAGTGTTTTTTTAACAAATGTCCAGGAAGATTTAATTAAATTTTAGTGCAGTATTATATTAAAATTATGAAAAAAAAGCGTATGACAAAATTTCGTGTGAACATATTATCAGTGTTGAGGTAGCATTTAAAAATTCAAATTGAAAAAATAAGTACTTGCTTTTGTCATTTATAACTAGTAAAAACAATTTTCGATGTTATTACATATGAATTGTTAGGTATTGAAAAACGTAATGCGTTTGTTTATTGAAGTGTGTATATGTGTGTTCAAACTGAAACGAGTAGGTAGTATTATATTTGTTGTCTAAACAATTTTATAAAAAACTAACTTATATTATATCACTTTTGTTAGACAACTTCGACTAATTTATTAGTAATATATAGATTAGTGCAGCCGATCTGATTGAGGACACCATATATATAAAATATACAGTTCTATTTTCTTTCCTAATGCTCGATTAGATACATTCATCAGAAGAATGTCAATTATAGTGAATTGTAGAGAATAAATACACTCCTTTGTAGTTACAAATCGGCAGTTCTACCTCTCTTTTATATTGTAAAGCTAATAATTAGCAATATATATGTACCAATTAACCTTAAATCATCCTATTTATTTCTATTAAGTTTATGATACTAAAAATCTATAGGTTAATTATATATTGCGGCCCCCTTTTGAGATTAATATATAACTTCGAATCATCAAATCAATAAAACATTTAAAATGTTCTCATTTCATACTTTTCTCTTATCTTATTTTGTCAGCTGCTTATCCGGACTACCGCCTTATATCAGAACACAAATCGAATCCATGAGTTTATTTGCTTGTTGATACACTCGTAACACTGTGATTGTAATCAGAATTTGTAGAACGGTCCCTTATACCTACAATGTATTTTACATTGGCTAAACAGAACAGCTCAACTACAGTATATTATATATTGATTCCTACTATAGGGCATTATAAATAAAAACGTAATTTTTCGTAATCTTAGGTTGTGCTAATTGCATCATCGTGTTTGCATAAATTATTCAATAATAGGCACCAGTGGTGACAGCTCGTCACTTATATTCCCGTTTCGTTGCAAAAGTCGAATTAATTGCCGAAAATTAAAATTTTCAAAATGTTGCAGATCTTTAAAAAATATAAGGTCCTCCAATTTCATCTAAATTTTGAACAAATAAATGAAACATTTTGGCAATATTTCACTTTATGGTTTTTGAATTATTGTCATTTCATTATAGACCATTTTTCATCGAAATATTTGACGAAAGACAAATTATAGTTGACGATTTTCATAATATTACCGATAAAAGAAGTGCGTCTGTTTTAAAACACGAGTTTTCGGTTTGACATAATGAGCTACGAAGACATATCTCTCTAGATCTATGCTATTTTTATTGCAGATTGTCGACAATAAATAATTTCTTATTCTCAATATGGAGTAGCATTCAGTGTGATTGAGTAGTGTATTTTATCAATTAAACTATTATCAGAAACTTAAAAAAAAATTTGGACATTATTGATTAGGTTTGATCATAATTGAGCTATATAATTATAATTAACGACGTAACTTTCGAGAAGGAATCCTAGAAAATAGTATTTTGCATGTGTAGGTATGCTAAATTTCAAATCAATCGGAAGGAAAGTGTTTTATCCACGGAGTCGGAACTGAATATACAATTCATAAATATATAAATACAATTTAAGACATACTATATATATATTATATACGTATATTTTAAACCAATGATATTTTTAAAATGTGTAATTTAACGGTATCAGTTTTGGATTTAACAGTTAAAGAAGATTTAAATATATTTATATATAATATAGGCTACATAACGTATATATGTAATAAATAATAAAACATTTTATAGGCACAGTTTTATTAATTTACTATTTTATTTTTATACATATTAGCAGAAAATGGGAGCTGTTAAAACGAATAATTCGTGCACTAACCAAAAGTGGAAAAGTTTTTTTAAATTGATAAAATGTTGCTATAAGTTTCAGTAATATTTTTAAAATCTTCTTAAAAAATTCTCTATTGTGAGTACAACTTTATTTTGTATATTAAAGATTGACACTATCGCGACGGAATGTCATTTTTAATGACAATAAAAAGGCAATTGCCTCATAATAGATTTATTAAATACAAATATCTTTAGTTAAACCAATATAACCTTATTAATTAACCTTTTACCGACGTATGTTAAATTTCATATTTTCAAAAACGTGTTATCTGCATTTTTATTTGCTGAAAATTTCGAAATTTTGTGACGTTGATTGTTTCGGGAATTCCAAGTTGACGGAAAACCCCTACACCTTTACAGCCTAATTTAAAATTATATATAATATGTGGGCGTTCACACAGCGTAAGGATTATTAAGTTAAAAGTTGTTTTCAAAAAAGCAGCTTTTATATTATATCGTACTGTTGGGTTATTAATTAACAATTGTAAAATTGAATTTTGGTTAACAATCGTAAAGTCCCGAATACTACTAAAATGGGATATTTTTATTCTCATAAAGTATAATTTAATTGCCTAAAAGGTGCTTCAGTCAATTAATTCGCTTAGCTCAGTTATTTAACGCACTTTTTCCCGTAGCAACATTTTAATTGATCCGTCTACACATTAAAACAAACTCCAATGGCAATATGTGTTTGTCTTTAACTATAGATTATTTGCCGGTGAGCCTGTTGATTCTTCAATGTCTGCAATGTAAGTGTGCTATTTATAATCCCAGTAAAATTGTATCCCTAACGAATATATATATATATATATATATACGTATTTAACTCATCCTATAGAAGAATCTATGATTGCTATATTAATTTTATTTTTAACTATTGGAAACGAAGTGAATATGCGCCAACAAATTTCGGATAAATAGCCTTCCGATTTTTTGATACGAAATATGTCGGATGAATTGTCAAGGATGACAATAACTTTATGTGCAGCAAACTTTGGATAACACACTTTCCGTTTTTAACTGTGCGAGATGGTGACAATAAAAAAACAGATCTTAACCATTGACTTATATATTATTTATCTAGACCGGCAAACTGATAAAAAACGTCCAAAGAAGGTTTCAATTATATACTATATTATTTTCGTTAAAAGAAGGTTTGCCATAAATATAAATCGATTAATTTCATTAATCTTCGAGTTGATGTTGAACTTCCGCCCATCAATTTGGCATTGATTATCGATATAGATATATTCATTCGCGGACGTTTGCCTCAGTTTGCCGGTCTAGATAAATAATATAAGTCATTAATTTTAACTCATTGACTTATCTATTATTTAGAAAAAAATGAAAAGAAATCGCTTACTTAAAGTAAATAAAAATATCTACAAATAAAGACCGCTCACTTCGAATATTGTACTTTTTATATCAATTAGGGATACATAATATAATTTTAATTATATATTTTTATAAGCCTCATTCAACCTACACATTGTTATAGTCAATGATTTTATACAAAATATAAAATATATAAGGACTTATTCTTTTAAATGTTAATGTTATAGTGTTTTTCAATAAAGTTTAATACCTCTAATTGGAACTACATTTTTAAATAAATTTGATCCCTTTTAAAATTTTACGTAAATTAAATGAACTTCTGACGTCCAAGGTATATTTTTAAAATTTACTTTTATTGGCTTTGGGTATAATTAATTATTAACATACACTGTTTTCTGATTAATTGTCAAGTTATTATTTTCCATATGTCTATAATAACAAAATGATATATTAAGTTTGGGGGGCAAGATAAAAAGGGTCATCTAATTTGAAAGGCACTCTTAAATATATCTATAAAAATTTAAAGTTGGAATCATAAATCTATTTGATGAATTGACAACACAATTAGAATATGATGCAGTAAATATATATATATAAATTAAACTGTTGAAAATCAAAATAACACATACAATAACCATATTTTATTATTCAGTAAAATTCAAGAAAAATAACTTGAAAATTATCCAGACAGAAAAGTGCTGTGAGATTACAAATTAGCTATATCATTGAAACAGCAGGCAGTCATTTTACACAGCCAAGTCTTCAGTTTGTGAGCCTTTTTAAAATCTTTAAAAATCTATGCACTCACCTGATACATATCATTACAAAATTCATCATATTTAGCTTTACTATGTACAGATAACATTTTACTTATCAAGCTCTTAGCTGATAAAAGCTGTCTCATTCCATCCAGCCCAAGGCAGATTAATCTGACATATATCCCAGATAAATATTAAATATCATAAATAAATCAGCATAATAAATATAGAATATTTAAAAATAATCTAATAAAAGACTTTAAAGTCAAAAGATGATTAAATCAGCAAAAATTCCATTTAAATACTGCAGATACTTACCTTTTTTGAATATGTGGCATTTATTTATATTATTATTTTAACAAATAGTTTAAACAAATATTATAATATAATTTTTCTTTTCACAGGGTAGAGAAATACATTTTTCTTTTCACAGGTGCTAAACATTTAATATAAAAAAATATTTTCCAATAATTTGTAAAAAAATAGTTAATTTTTTTTATATTAACCTCTTCCCGATGGGAGTAGCAATGTTTGCTATGAAAAAAAGGTTTGTCACCCGACGGAAATCGCAAATGTTCAAATATTCATATAACAGATAAATGAATGAGTTCCTAAAAATAGTTTTCATCTAATTGCTGATGAATTTTTTTACCTAGACTATGGGTGAGTGTCCATTACCTCAGTGTCAAAGGGGATTGAAATTTGACTGGTCAAGAGGAATAAGCTGAGAGATGCACATATTAAATTGAAAGATTTTGATTGGCTAATGAAAAGCTGCAACCTAATAAGTGTGTATATAAAAATATCACTAAATAATTTCACTCACAGATTCTCTGCTCACATTTTCAATGCTATGATTCTGCTTCCATACTCGCCTACTGGTTTCAACTCAATTATATATTATTATATATTACAATTTTACACTATATATTTGTACCTACTTTTTCTACTATATTATCAATACTATTCTATATATAATATATAGGATATGTATTGTTATAATATAATTATATATTATTATTTTATACTTACTTTTTATACTATATATTATCAATATAATATTCTATATATAATATATACAATATTTATTGTTATTGGAAAAGTAACTTTTCTGTCCCTGAAGACCATAAGAAAGAGGTTAAAGCATAAAATTTAAAATTCTGGGGATGAAAGATCTTGAAGATAGGTAAGGAGTTTGTAAGTGAATCCAATTGATGGTTCATGTGCATTGAAATATCATCAGAATAGTTTGCTTCAATAAAATTTTTCTCATTACCATGCTCCCCTTTGATTCACAAAACAAGGAGATTCTCAATGTGCAGCAGATTCTGGTAGCTTTTTAAAGTAAATGATCATTGGATTGTTCTACAATGGAAGAACACAATGCAAAAGTATTCTTCAACTGTCTCTGGATATGTCAGTTTTGATTAATCAATTTCCAGCTTTTTGGAGCTTGGTACTTTCTTATCAGGACTGGAGAAATGAGTTTGATTACCTTTTTGGCTTTGTTGTCACTCTCATGAAAAAAAGCTTCAAAATGTTAATTTTTTCTTATTGATTTCAGAGCTAATGTGAGTTAATAAATTATAAAATTACAATATCTAGGATAATTCATTATATAAATTTACATTAATTTTATGAAAATAAATAATTGTGATTAATATGGGAATATTTTATGGATTCAGATGAGCTATATATAGTTATAGTCATGTCACTTTAACAAGCAATCCAATTCCAGGCTTTATTTATGGAAGTGAGACAGTAACTCAACAACCACAAAGATTTTTCAGTGCTTTTCACTTGGAACAATTGATGAACAAACACCTTTGAGAACAAGAAATTCCAAGATACATTTTGGACTAAAAGTAAATATTTATGTCCATATATGTTTCAGACAATCAATTATACATTCCTGACTTCTGTTAACTAACATGATGTTCCCATAACAAAAGATTCTGCAACACTAGATGTGCATTGCATTAAGTGCATGATATGAATTTTCATTATTGGTATGAAGAAATTGAAGTAAAACAACTTCAATTTCTCCAATCTATATTGCATTTTGAGAAATCCCGTCATCCACTACATTGCTATAATATTTGGATTGTTTTACTTTTTGCTGATTTCTTACAGCACAATTTGCTTGGCCATAATTTTATGTATTTTTTGTATTCTGTAAAGCACATTTCATTATTGTTATTTCAAGGGCATTTGATTGGAACTTGTAATTGCAACACTGTTTTTTTAGTTATTTGTGCCCCTAGGTAAGAGATCTACCTTTACTGTTGTGACTCAGTTGGGACTGAGGTGGAATCGACTGATGCCAGTCAAATTCATTTTGAAGAGTGGCCAAACCCAAAGGACTTCTACTCCAATACATCTCCAAAAAATAATTAAAATGACTCAATAATTTTACTTTGTGTATAGTTATAATGTAAAATATAGGCATTTCACCTAATTCAATGCATGTACATGTATTACAGTATCATTATGCATCATGTCATTAGGATAAGTTGCAAAACATGAATTATATGACCAGAGACTACTTTACAAATGTAGTCTGGTTAAAACCTAAAATTTCGATTTTATTTTGAACAAACATGAATTTTGACACTGAAAATGTGATTTTTGATTTTTTTTGAGGCCAATGGTGCAAACAGTGAGCGAGCAATAATTAGATGGTTTCTTGTATATCTATTTTTAGGATCATTTTGTTATTATTGTTTAGGTAAACTGACACACATCAATGTCTATATATTCAATATTTCATTACATTTGACAGTTACTGTATGATTTATTTCTCTGTATTAAAGTATATATTATATATATACAGTCTACTCAAGCTAATAGGGACATGTAAAATGCAGACATTTTTGTTACAATTTACAAAAATCGATTTTTTATGGTATAAGTTGTATGATAAGATTATGTATGTTAGATTCTTATTTATTTTTGTTGTTGGGTAGACATATTTAACTCTAAAAATTTGCAATTAAACTTAATAAATATATTAAGAGCCAAATGTTTAGCAGTCTAATTGATAATGACATCCCACATAATAATGTCAATCCCCAATAGAAAATGTGGACCAGGTTTTGAATAGTAGAACACACAATGGCATCAGTCGCCATTAAACATACAATACAAATGAGGACTGTTATTTGAATAGGTGAGTCAAACATGATAACACAATCACCCTATACATGTCAATAATTGTTGTAGTTAGTTTGGACTTCAATTACAGAAAATGTCATTGGGTTCATTTATAAATCCCAAAATAAAGGTAGGAATATATATATGAGCTGTTCAGATAAGAAAATGTAAAATACTTTGTAAGTATAGGGACGGTTCTAAAAAATCTGTTTGCAATTCACATTGGCCAGTGTTCCAATTAGTCATTTTTCTAATATTGAAACTGAAAGAATATGCAAAAAAATCAGCAATTCGATTTGTGTTCAATTATTTGATTAGAAATTTTCACATATGATAAGAGTCATTAGTGGAATATTCTTTTCTTTATAAAGATATCAATATAAAAATTCATATGTTTCTTTCAAAAATATATTTGTGTGCTTGTTAGAATTTATATTGGCAGAATATCACGTTTTAATAGGTCACTTCAATCACCTTCATTATGAAACAGTCACTTTTTAAATATATCAACAAAGGAGATTCTACATTTTAGTTGCAAAATACATCAAAATAGTTTTTATAATTAATAGTCACACACTTCGTTTGTAGCAATGGTAAGTGTTATGTTTAAAATAACTCACAAATTTAATTAAAATGTTGGATTTTTGTTTCCACAACTGCATTAACCCTAATTAATGATATTTATGACTTAACAGATAATTATAAAAAACAAGTAAAATTATTATATTTTTCAAACAATATATTATTCTGTGATCCCAGAGGGTTTTAAATCAAAATGTTTAGTGCAATAGGTTTGATACTTTTATCAAGTAATATTTTTCATGGGATGTAGTCTTAGAAATGGTACATTATTTTTTATGAGCATTTAAGTTTTTCCATATTAAAGAATAAGAGAAATTTCTATGGTTTTCCCCAAAATTTTCATTAAAATGCATATTTTAAAGAAAATAAAGATGCTATTCACACTGTTGAATACATTGATGCATTCATTTTTATCAAGTGTACATTTCACTTGATACAACATCGTTTTGGTACTGTTTTTATGGATAATAATGTTATTATAAAACACAAAATAAGTTTTATCTAGAAGAGAACATATTTCTCTCCAAAAGGATTTTTTTCATCATACTTCTAACATATATTACTATCATTGAGTTAACTATGACTACTTATGTAATAAAAAATGGTTACAATTGAATTTATTTAGTAATAAATCTAACAATTGAACACATTCAACTGACTCCTTAAAATCTCAATATTCTTAATTACTAAAAAGTCAAACATTACCTTGCTTAATACCCAAAGTTATTACTCTACTGATGATTACAATAAATTATGT
Source organism: Vannuccia rotundouncinata (assembly GCA_034780395.1). NCBI lineage: Eukaryota > Metazoa > Platyhelminthes > Proseriata > Coelogynoporidae > Vannuccia > Vannuccia rotundouncinata. The sequence goes on along the minus strand of JAUZNC010000164.1, from coordinate 2,468 downwards.
AAACTTAAAAATCAATTTAGTATATACTCATTAAACATTAACAGCTTCAATAAGCATAATGAAAGTCTAGAATGTTTTCTCAAAAAATATTAATAATGAATTTACAATAATCATATTAACTGAAATAAGAAGTAATGCCTTAACCATAAATATTATTAGCAATTTTTTAACTAATTATACAGTGGTAACTACTCCACCAAAAAATTCAAAGTTTGGTGGAGTTGCAATTTTTATGCTTAAAGGAATCACACAGCAAATAAGGAAAGATTTAGAGATTTAAAATAATGGTGTAGAAAGCATTTTTATTGAGATAATAAACAAACATAAAAAGATAATCTGGAATCTATAAACACCCTTTTCTTAATATAGAATCTTTTAATATGTCACTACATGACTCATTAGAAAAAATTCCTCTTTCTCAGGACATTGTGTTAGCTGGAGATTTTAATATTGATCTCAGTAAATATTATACTGACATACATTTTAGAAACTACCTAGATAAGCTAATGAATAAAAACATTTTTCAAACCATTATTGCTCCTACCAGAATAACTAATAAATCAGAAACTATCATAGATCATATTTATCTAAAACAAATAATGCTATCTTAGCCAACACTGGAATTTTCATTAACTCAATAAGTGATCATCTTGCTACCTTCTGTAATTTTTCCACCCAAATTACAGCAGACATGAATGACAGACCCTATGTCAGATTTCATTCTAGGAAAAATATACAAAAATTTCGAATTGAAGCTGCCCAAATAAACACAATAATTAAACAAAGCAATATAACTGATTCTAATACCCTATGGAATAAATTTGTTGAAAATATCCAAATAGCTAAGGCAAACTGCTTCCCACTTAAAAAACTAAGTAGAGCTAAAGAAAAACTCTATGCAAAATATATGAGACAAAAAACATTACAAAATGAAAACAAATACAAAGAGTATAATAATAAATTATAAAGGCTGCAAAATGCAAACACAAATCAGACAAAATCCAAGATGATAAAACAAATAAACAACTATGGGATGAGATCAAGTCATTACTTGACAATTCAAACAGCAGGAGAACAGCCAGTAGCCGAGTGGGTAAGAGGGTGGGTTTTTGGATCGGGAGATCCTGAGTTCAAGTCCCAGTCATGACACTCAATTAGGCTATTTGGTGAACGGGTTCCGAAAGTGTTAACATTAAATCAGGATTACACAACCTACCGCCAGATAAGTGGACAGGTATCCCGTGGGAGCAGGTCTTAGCCCAAGGACCGAGTTAAAAGGTTGAAAAGTCTGGCCATGTGTGCCACCCCCTGTGGTGTCCAGAGGTAACTGACAATGCTACTTTTAGTAGTATAGTGAGGCGAAGGCACACAAATACGGCACACTGTGGGCTCTAAAAAAAGCAGTGTAACCTGCATAACAAAACAAAAACAGCAGCCATATGCACAAAGCTCCACAAACAATGTTTTTACTTGCACAACTCAAAGTTCAACATAAATCCTCAGAAAATGAATTCTCGAAACAAGTTGGGTGAATATTTGTGGAAAGCTGGGCGAATTTTGACCAAACTTTGTTCGCACAGGTTACCCAGCTAATTTTCACGGAGAGTTCTGCCAATCTCTATTTTAATTGGTGCAAAATCAAATGAGTGCTTGGATATACATTTAAAATTAAATTAATGTCCTCGTTATATGCGACTTAAAAAATTTATGATATATTTCATTCCAGATATTTTAGGTGAATTCATTATAGGTGATATATTATACTCCTACGTTTGTTAATCTATATAGGAACAATAGAGGAAAATGGTAGAGTCCGTATAATCTATTGTTACTCCTATTAATAGCTGTCAGAGTCTTGGGAATATATGTGGGCGTTTATTAGTGTCAGCACTCAATTATCCTGTCATCAAAAGCAAAACTCCGCGTCAATATTTCACGGAGGTCTAAATCGTTCGAGAATACCAAAAGTTAGTCATTATATTTAAACAAAGTTGCACAAATAATTGTCACGGAGCTTTGTGCATATGGCTGAAGGTCTATAAACATAGATGAGTTAAGTATAAATAACTGCAAGATAACTAACAAAAACACAATTAGTAATTCTATGAATAAGTTTTTTGCTATAGTAGGTAAAAAATTAGCTAAAGAATTTCAGCAGGGAACTGAAAATTTTAATAAATTCTTACCAGACCCACCTAACAAGACTGTTTATCTTTCCAAAACAAATGAATCAGAAATTTAAAAAATTATCAACTACTGTACTAATAAGAACTCAGCTGGCTTTGACCACATATCACAAAAACTAATCAAAGAAATAAAATCAGAAATTATAAGTGGACTAGCAATACTAGTGAAGAAAAATATTAGTGAAGAAAAATATCCTGATTCCCAAAAAGTTGCAAAAGTCATTCCCATACATAAATGTGGTAAGAAAGACAACCCCAGTAATTATAGACCAATTTCACTGC
>JAUZNC010000153.1:0-42903 GCA_034780395.1 Vannuccia rotundouncinata | reverse complement strand
ACTTTTCACTATACAATAGAAATGCATAAAACTCTTATATCTATAAAATTTCTACAGTACTGGAAAAGTTCCACAGTCCTAAAAAGTACTACTTTTTAGTACTATTGAATCTAACTTTTCATAGCAACCATAGGAAAAAAAGAGTTTTTTTAATAATACATATTATATATATAACAGATATATGAAACTCGGTTAGATTAGCATTGATGTTATTCAGTTTAATAATTCTTTTGTAAAATATTTAAAACATATTTTGGGATATTTTCAATCGAATAATATAGTTTAAAGCAACCTTTACACGCATGAATCTTAAAACTTATAAAATGTTCTGATTTTTTATAATTAAATTTCATTGTAAAAAATTTTTCCACACGTATTCCAATCTTTTAAGATATCCTCGCAAGTATTCATAATTGCAGAAAAGATTTATACAGCATGAAGGCTAATCATATAATTATATTATTCTCGGAACCCACCGAAAATCCTATTAAAATTCTCTAGCGTTCAAAATAATCTTCTTTTATATATTTTCCAAACCCAAAAGCTTAACAAGTAAATTCGATATTTTTTAATTACGAGAATATAGTGTTGAGTTTATAATATATAATATATGTAACAAATATTTCACGCTTATATCCTATATTTTCGAGAATTGCATTAATGCCTCTCATTGATAGTCTGAATGAATAAAAATAGAAATTTGGTAATGAAGTTTTATTTAATTTGTATTAAGGAATAAATAAAATTAATAAAATCGAATAAAATCGTTTGTGTTTCCAAGGTTACACATATTACCTGAAGTGTAGAACCCCATCCAGATCCCAGACAATTGTGCGATGGGCTTGGCTGTGTGGTTTTATCTGGCATGCAAGCGGGCTGCACATAATTGTTGAACCGAATTCCGCGTCCATTAATCGGAGCAATCTTGATCAACGCCAGGTCATAAACGTATGAGACATCTTGTTAAGTAAAACAAGCAACAACAAAAAATTTAGTAAATTTTCAATTAACTATTTTATGATATCTGTATTCACCAGAAAATTGTGGATGTGTTATAAGCTGAGCGATCTCAAATTCCTGTTCGTGCTCATCTGGTCGCTTGTTATTTTGATCCCCAGTTCGAATTCGAAAACGATTTTTAGGCATACTAAAATATTAAAGTTTAAGAATCAACAAAGATTATATGCACAACATAATATAAATTAATAAAAATAATACTGAATTACGGTGGTCAAAGATTTATAGAAAATACTCACTCAAAAATATTAATTTTTAATAAAATTTTTAGTAGTAATTTAACATCCATGAATAGAATTATTTAGTTCACATAGTTAAAGCACCTCAAGTTTTTTTAAATAATATTTCAGTAAAAGAATTCCTATAAATGAAGAATTTTATTCCATTATTAACTGCTTTTTTTCTATTATTTTTGTTTTTTTAACTGCTACATTATATTTTACTTATTATATTTTTATTTTGAACTCAAAACGAACGAACAAACATTTCACAAAACAACTGGTACATATATTTTCACTCACGTGAAGCAGTGGGCAGCTGAGATAATCCAGTACTCGCTAATAATAGTTCCCCCGCAGTAATGGCTGGTTCGAGTCGTGTCATACAAATCCACTTTTCGAATGCCGGCTTGCCAGGGGAAGGCTCCGTAGAGAGCTTCAAACCCGCCGACAACACGACCTTTACTCTGCTCAATAGGTCGCTTGCCACATTCAACTGGAAGAATAAAATTGAAGCAACATTTTACAAAATCGGCCGAGAAATCTACGGAAAAAATTTAATGCGTGTTAAAATTTAAAACATTTTAATAAATTCATTTTTTGTGTGGCAAATTAATTATTAAAAATCATTTAATTTTATTATAGTTGTTAAACAAATAATTTTTGAAATAATGCTTTATCGAACCTAAAAATTAAGTACATAATAGATTTTTAATGAATTTTGTGCTTAATACCTTTAATTTCAGGCTCCGATGGATCCGGTGTTACAACGATTGGTTTAGCTGTAGTGGGAGCCACGTAGCCACAAATGACTCCAATATCTTCTTCGTGTTGACAATTGTGGACGTCGAATCTGAAATTTGGACAGTCCTCGATCTTGGACTCTGTTCCCGCACACCGAAGATCATCCAGAACGATCTTTCCAGTTCCTGAACGTGTTAAAGACTATTTGTTAATATAAAAGTATTTGGAATTAAAGGATAAACAATAATAGAGATAAAAAAAATAATTTTACTTTTAATTTAGACATGAGAGCTATTTTATTTTAATTTTATTGTATTTTATCTTAGTTACATTTTGTACCTTTCTGGCAAACTCCATTATATTAGGTAGATGAACTACATTAACATTGAATTCAACAAATGTTATAAATTTTATTTTGTTTAAGTTTTATAGAAAAAAGGATACATTTTATTAATATTCATTATATACCATAAATTATTACATTAACATTATTCTATCGATTTAGCAAACTATCGTTTAGTCGCAATATAAAAAAATGTTATCTAATCAAAGGCAAAATCTGAACATTCGATAATTTAATTATTCTTAAATACAAACATTTCAAACAATGATTTATCCCTCAGATGTATCGCGTAGGTTGAAACGACTTCACACACTGTGATAAAAGACATGAAATTATTTGCATTATTAATAGATTATCATTGATGAATAATTAAACTTGGAATCGTACATATTTTTAAATTTATAATTTTTCATTTAATTGCAGAAATGTATATTTTCTAGACACACAAAACGTTTGATTGGCACAATTCATTCTTTGAAACAAACATCTGGTTCCTGTTTGTTCTCTAGCCACAGTGTTTGATAGATCGTTGATAATTATGTTTACCCTTACAAGTTCATTCATAATTATCAAAAATGATTAATTTTTGACATCAAATGTGCTCATAATTTTTAAATAATTGTAAATAATAATATATATAAATTATAAAAATATGAAAATATTTTGCAAATGTTTAAAAATATCTGAAATGTTTCTAAATTCTAAAATCTAAAATCTAAAAATTCTTCATTTTTTTGTTTCAAGTCTCTAGTGGATAGAAAATGAAGTGGTGATATACCGGTCCCAAATAAAATATAAAGTATAACAGATCGACTAATGCATTCTATTGATTCCTATTTTAGACACAATTTTGATATTTTATGTAAAATGTAAAAGTTGTATCGTTGATCAAATATAGATATAGATATTAATCAGATACAAAAATATAGTTGCGAATTATTTGTTTGGTTGAGTTTATAACCACCTCTGCCAAATCTTCCATCAGTGACGGCGATGGCTTTTCCGGGAATGCCTAGCTGACGACAGATGACCTCCGCGTCCCTGTCATCAAATTCATCATCACAGACAGTTCCTTTAATCGATCCTCGTCTTGCGTACACAAGACCAGAAGTCTCACCAACTTTGTTTTCCAGAGAGAATTTCACTAAAATTATTCAGTTTAGAGTATTTAAAAAAATGTATTCATTCAGATAATTATAAAATAAAGCTTTAACTGAAAATGTTACTGGTACGGTGTGAGCTGGTAAAATTTTGAACAAAGAAAATTTAACACACAAAATAAAATTAAAACATTTTTATATTCTTTCCTTATTTCCTATTAACGTTATTTTGAATAAAAGTTTCGTCAAGATAAATTCAATTCAATTTTATTTTATTTTATTTTTAGAAAAAGAGATATGAATTATTCGAAATTTACCGGATCCAACATCTTCATCACTTCCATCGTCACAATCTTTTGTTCCATCTCCAACCTTCTGATTTGGGATACAAATTCCTGAATTGACGCAACGGAATTCCTTATTGGTGCAGGCTAAACGAAAAAAAGATAAATATTTAAACCTTAAATTAATAATTGTATGCAAATAAAATTTAAAAGTGTTATCAGTTTAAAAGATTTTACCTCTGTCAGTGATACAAACAACGCCAGCAACTTCGTCAGATTGACAATTATGCTGCCGCCAGGGACTATGCTGACAAGTCTCTATGGATGCTTCGGTGCCTTTACAGACGACGTCATCAAGTATAAACATTCCATTACCTCGTCCAAATCGTTGCCACCCATTAACCACATATTCTGAGGCACCTCTATAATCAGTAGATAAATTTTTAATATAAATGTGAGAACTACTAAAGATAAAATAAATGTTCTTGTTTATTTGAACTGTTGCGATGCTAAAATCGTGTCAACATAAAAATGAAATATACGTAGTTTTTTGGAACTCTAAATACACAATTTTATAAACAACAGAATACAATAAAAAAAAAATTATCATTTTACTCTCGCAGTTTTGCTAAAGTCACACTATTTAAAAATCTTCCGTCAATATATAAAACATTTTAACTCACGCAAACCCGAGCTGTTTGCAAATAACAACGGCCGCGTTCATATTGAATCGATCGTCACAGATAAGACCCCATGATCCTCGATATCTGATTTCTACCCGACCCTCCCAAGTCCCGGTGCCTCCAGCAAGTCTCATAGCAATCGGTTCTTCTGTGGCTTTGGCTAAAAACGAAGCATGCAATACAAATATTTTTCAAAATTATTGTAATATAAGTTTCCTTCTAATTAAACTTACTAACCAAGGAAAATTCGATTATATTAAAAAGATTTCTTTATTACTTAACTAAAACCTTTCAAGATTTAAAAAAAATAAACCATAGAATAATTTTTAGGTAATTTTAATAATTAAATAATATATATTCAAAACGTCTTTCGAATTCTTCAATTTTATATACAATTTTTTACGATTCCAAAATTCAATTCACGTGAGACCTTTACAACTCCTAACTCTAAGTTAATTTTCTGTCTAATGTCAAACAGACTATCAGAATGATTAATGCAAGTTTAGACAGTTTTAGCACTAAAATAAATAAATTCATCAACTCGTAAAACAAGGAAATGAAAAAGTTGATGATTTATTATATCGATAGACTTCCCAAATATTGCGTGTAAGTGAAAATACACCAAAACGATGAATTTTAAGAGTTAGAGAGAAAATCAACTAAATGTTTTGTTTCCTTACGACATTCCAGCTCGTCCGCTTGATCAGGGCAATCGAAATTGCCATCACACTTCTTGTCCATGTTAATGCACAGTCCGTTGGGGCACCTGAATGATCCGGTACAGTTCTGCTTCAGTTCGTAGTGGGCGGCATCGGAATTGGCCACGAGTTTGTCCGCCGGAAGCTCCAGTTTGCTCTCGCTGACGAGCTGACAAATGGAGTACCACCGGTCGGCAGTGGGTCCCATGTAGTTCACACTCTTACAGGGGGAGTAGCTACCTCGATAGGAGTTGAGACATAGTGTCAAACACTGAAAAGGGGAGCCACAATAAAAATTGAAAATAGATCATTATAAATTCAGAGATAAAGAGAAAAAACTACACCATTATCATAAAAATACCAATGATCAGCTCACCTCAGACAGTTTCTTTTGATAGTATGGGACGATGTTCCCCTTCAACTCAAGACCTTCAGTAACAACAAATGACTTCAGGACTTCGACTGTAAGAGGAACAGAATCATACAACAAACTGAGGATTATTATAAATCTCACTAATATTGATATATTTTTGTAGTTTAAATATGGGAATGCGTTTTTGTAAATTGTTTGTTTAAAGATATTTGTAGTGTTTACGATAAAGTCGACACGTAAACAATAGTTTTAATAGTATATTAATTGTAAAATATATAATAGACCATTCTACAGGATATAAAAACTTTTTACGAATTTTTAAATATTTGCTTATTTCTATATTTTTATAATATAGGAAATATAAACACAAAACGTTTTATATACGTCAAGAAATTGAATACAAAGTTAATTAAATTCTTTTAAAAAAATATTATAATGGAGTTATATTAAATACGTATGTTCGTTTAATTATTTAATTTTTCGAAGACATTAATTTCAAAAAAAGTTATTGTGATTGATAAAATAGAAACATTTGTTTAAACATATTGTAGCTAACTCCTTTTTCATCATAAAGGAGGTGTGTTCTAAATTTTGTAATGAATAAACTAGATTTTTCCTTTAATTAAATTATTGATCTATTTTACTATGAAATATATGCGAAACTTGTACAATTGTAATCACTCAACCATTATTATTGATTATCTAAACATACTGAAATGAACGATTTATAAGCTCATAGAAAAAGGTCCTCTAAAGAAAAGATCTAAGATAAAGAGTTTTCTTTGCAAAGACCGTTTACTAAAAATAGAATCCGAATCTTATTTCTCAATAATTAATTTATTAATAAGCAATCTATTGTTTTTACACATAAGCAATATGAAGAGAATCGTTCATGCAAAAATATCTTGTATGGGAAGAAAACAGAAAGTGTAAATCAATTAATTGAAATTTCTAATCCTATAATGGAGTCAATAAAATCTGTTTCTATGATTCAAATCAAATTTAGTTTTTTAGAAAATAAATAATCCAATTTTCAAAAACAATTAAATAAATAAGATTCACTTTTAATTGAAATAAATCTTCAAGAATATTTTGAAATGTTGGTGTTTTCATGGATTACTTATAAATAATATAAAAATAGCAACAATTCTATCATATGGAAAACCTAGATAACAACTAAACTTCTGAATTATATTTCTTTTAACAAAAAGGGCAACTCTCACTTTGTTGATCCCGGCAGTTCTTTTCATCAGATCCATCTTTGCAGTCATTAAATCCATCACATTTGTAACTGTTCAAGACACAACTATTTTCAAAAAAAGGGGGATATTATTATCATCTAATTTAGAGATTGATGTCAGTAATAATTCATTTTCGTAATATAATTACTAACAGATTAACTAATAAGCGCAATAACTAATTCATTAACTAATTCATCAAAAATGTGTAATTTGATCAGAATTTCAGAGAAATACCAAAAATACGAAGCAACATAATTAATAGGAAAAAAATAATCACACTTACAATCCATCTCCGGCACAAAAGAATTCTTCTGATCGGCAAAGCACTACGTAAAATCAATACAAATTCATGGTAGATAATGTAATACTAGTAGTTTATAAAGTATTCAAATTATTCAAAAAAGTGATAAATATTTTTAACTAACATTTTTTACAGAGTTCTGGATCTTCATCTTCCCCATTTTGGCAATGTCGTCGATTATCACAAATGTCAGTCCGCTGATAACAACTAATTGTATCACACAAAAAAATATTTAAAATATTGAAAGTTTTAGAAATCAGCTTCCAATATTTGAATTAATATTTGAATTAGTATTAATATTTATAATAATTATAAAGGTCGTGAAAATATACAATTCAATACAAAACGTATAATAAAAGAAAAAACCCTAACAGAACACAATCCTGGGTAGGGTGCCCCTTAAAAATTTTATTCCTACGGAGAAAAATGAGACCTTTTAATAATAATATTTATATATATATATTGAGATAATTATGTGTTTTTTAAAAAACGACCCCTCTGATAAAATCCTGGCGACAGTCATGCGTTTTTATTTCAGCTAGCTTGTATAAAACTCATAAATTGATCGAAAAATAAAGATAAATATTTTTTTTCTTGTGCTGAATTTTAAATTGAACAATAATATCTTATTTTAACGTTGGAATATATTGAATTATCTGCATCATTTTTGACTCTTTGAACGTTTAAAGCAAGCATTAAAAAACATTTAATGTTAATACCTTTGTTAGTAAAGTGATACTATGAATAAGCAGTAACTATAAAAAAATAAATGTATTTTGCATTGTTATTTTCAGTAATCTGATTGTTATTAATACGTCTATTATATATTTAAAAAATGTTAAAACTCTAAATTACAGGGAGAAATTTTCTTTCTAGTTTGTAATTAAAATCTTCTTCTAGCAAAGGGCTTGATTGACGTTTCTAATTCACACAAAAGTGTTAACTATTATATAAAGTAAAAATAAATTAAATACAGATAATCTCGAAATTTAATTGTTATTTTTAGCTTTGTAAAAGAATGTAATTTATTCAGAGATTTATTTCTTGATAGGGTATATCTTACGGATTATACTGGACCATAGAAGGACAGAAAAATTCTTCACTGCGACACCCGCCCACTCCGAAATCTGGACTTGCAAGAGGAGCCTGTGTGGGTGGTGGTGGAGGATCGGTAGCCATGGAACAGGATGGAATCTGACAATAACCAAACACAGCTCGGCTAGGATCCGTCCAGCACCAAGGTCGCACATCACCGTCAGGATTACGACAATAGTTGTGATCTCCAAGACCCTAAAAAACCGAATGAAAGATTACTGTAGCTGATAACTTATTGTGAATATTATAAATTCACAAATTGCCATATCAAATATCAAATTCAATATTAATATTTTTACAAACACTAATAACGTCAACTTTTATTTTAAAATTTAAAACTTTTGCTAAGTTTAAAATTTTTAATTATTTGTTTCATTGCAGATGTTATCATGACTATCATTTACGAATCAAATAAAATATACATTCTATGCAAATATATTAATTTTAGAACCATTTGAAAATGACATTTTTTTTATAAAAGAGAACCAAATAGAAACATTATAACATTTTAATAAAATGAATCATTAGTCTTAAGAGTGCTTTATATATTGAAAAACTTACGATATTACATTTTACTAAACAATTATATTATTTTTCTTCAAAATATAGAAGAAAATTAGTCCTCTGAAACAGTATATTATTAAGGTATAATTAATTGTCTTACAGTGTAAGGGCTGTTTTCTGGATTGATGACTGCTCCAGCTTCAGTCCATCGTGAACAAATGGATCCCTGATCCGTTCGACTGGTTTTTCCCCGATAGCTCTGTCCGTTATCATTGTAACAGTCTAAGAGTTGGGATTACACAAAACAATTGCATTTTAATAATAGTTATTAATTAACAAAAAATGGGGATCCTATTATATACTTGATCTATTTTTAAAGATTTACCTGAACGTCCTTTAAACATAATTCTCTGACAAATAAAAGGGAGTGACTGGCGACAGGAAAGGTTGTCCCACCAAAAGTAGTCTGTGTCGTAGACTTTATACTGCATCCTCGGGTTGGTAAAAAGTCGATTCATGGAGATGCAGGAGTGTGTGGTCTTGTTCATATTCGGACGTTTGTTTAATTTGGTTTCGTGGAACCCGGGGAACCAGAAAGTCGAATTCCACATGTCTACATTATGGATAGAATCGAGCCATCCCCAATTGCCGACGGTTTTTCCACCGCTTTCAGTCCTTTCCAGGTAATAGCCTCCCGTCCAAACCGCAGTTATATCTAGAAGAAATACGTAATTCAGTTAAGAATTATTTTTGTAACTAAGATGAAAATCTAGAATGAGTCTAAAAATTGGATAATAATTGGATTTCACTTCTATTCTAAAAATAGATATAAATATATTTAACCTTTGTATTCATTGATAAGCATGTCAGATAGGAAGTTATTTTCTTTGGAAGTGAGAATGTAGGCAAGGGTAGACTGTTGACTTCGACATGTCTTCTGAGCCGAGCTCATATCGCTTGCTGACGTCATCACCTTGTAACAGACCCCGTTAAAAGCTGTCCAGCCGGGTGCACAGCCTTTAGTAAATCAAAAGCAAAGTATCTGAATAATTAGTTCTAATAATCAATTTATTTATTTAAAAGTATAAACAAAATAATTGTTAGTTTATTTGTGTAAAATTTAAAAATGTTTTTTACCTTTAATTATTTTTCTTAAAGCAAGAAAGCTGTCACTCAAATTTTAATACGCCTAAAACAATTAATCTTTGAACCAGTGTGGAAAGAGGCAGTTTTTTAAATAATAAAACTGGAAATTATAGGATGAAAAACAAATTATTTCTTAATTTTCTTAATGCAACCGGTTGAAAAGTCTGACAAATCGGACAAATCGGACAAAATAGGTTAACAGTAATTAACTTGCATCGTTCACAATTGCGGAAAAAATTTAATTAAACCTGTCATAAATAAATTATTTTATTACCATATTAACGCAGCTGAAAGTAAAACTTTCAATATCTTCAGAACTGTATTAAGTGGTGAGTTTGTTAATAAATTTTATTGTGTGAAATAAAAGTCGAAATATAAGGCAAATAAAAACCGCTTCTTTCCTAAAATATTTTTAAAAATTTGAACAAGACATTGAAATGCACTTTAATATAAAAGAATATCTTTAGTTTTTAAAATTATTTATTAGACCTCCCTTAAAATTAATCAACAGAAGAATTTTATAATTTATAATTTTTTTTTAATTTAATATTATTATTATTATTATTACAAAACTTACTTTTACTACTTTTATTTTAAAATTTGAAACTTTTGTTAGGTTCAAAAATTCTGATTTCTTTGTTTCTCTCAAACAAACAAACACACATGCAAAACATTTTGATTAGCAATTAGTATTTAGCAACGAATATCTTAATTTGAAAACTTCAGAGATATATTTATAAATGTATTTATCTATCTCCACGCAGACGAACCTGATTCAGTACGACATGAAACACTTGAACTTCTCCCCGAACAGAAACCAAATTCTTCATAGAAACAATCCTGAAGACGTCGTTCACTTCCGTAGCACTGGAGATTCGTTCGCAAATTGGCAGTCATATACCCACTCAAGTCGACGGGTCGAATGTTCTGAGCGCCCCTAGTCAAAGTGGTTTAAAATATGAATAAATATTAAAAAACATTACATTTATTCCTTTTAGTAATTAAATTTGAGTGTTGTTCGGGGGGTAAAAAATAAGAATTGTTGTCATTGATAAATTAAAAAACACTTCTAAAAAATCGACTGGAATATTCTAAAAAAGATATTTTGGAGTACATGAATTAAACTTACAGATTGAATCCCAATTGACGACAGGCGACGTCGGCATCTTTCATGTCCCAATTTTCATCACAAATATCTACATACTGAGGTAGATTTGAAGATATTTTTAAATTTCAAAATTATTCAAAAGTTTGCAAAAGTTTTAATAAATCAAATATATTTGATTCACTTATACATTAAAAATAAAACACAATAATTTAGGTTATATTGACTAGAAAGAATAATGTTATTCATTAACAAATATATATTTTGACCGAGATTACAATTACTTTGAAAATTTGTCATTTTTTCAAAACAGATAATATCGTTACAGTAAATATAATTATATAATTTATCTGTTGGAATGAACTTACATATGCCAACAGATTCTAAAACTTAACTTTTGACCTTGCGATTAATTAAATATCAAACTACTAAACTGAAATATTATATCTGTTTCATACTCATAAGAACCCTTTTCAACTATAGACTTTGGCTCAATAACTTTGTACTGACAACAAAATAATGAGTCCCAGGAGCTATTTTACTAAACAATCTTCATGACATTAATACTTATTTTATTGAATTCTAACAACAATCTATAAAATAATTTATTTATCAAAATGAAAAATGAAAAACCATTGTTTAATTTTTATCTATAAAAAATATAAGAATAAAAATAAGATTAATTTTTTTTAATTTAGATATTTATAGCCGCTGTTGTAATACGTATTAAACAATTTAAAGTAATTTTTAAATATTATACCAATAATTCATAAATCCTATTTAAGTCAATAAATAATTTTTGGTAGTGGAGACAAGCGTACGCGGCGCTGTCCCTTCAAAAAAATAAATAAAAAAAATAATATTATTTTAAAATATTGAAAAGTGAATTTTTAAATCCTACTAACTTACAAAATTGGATTTCTGATCAAACATTTCAACTTTTCCCCTGTGAGCAGAGATATATTTTGAGTTCTTAACGGCAGATCTTAACCTGGATAAAAAGTAGGAAACACAGTCGATATTAATAAAATACTGTTAATACCTATGATATCAATATTTTAAAAAAAGTGTTGAACTAAATAAAAAATAAAAATATCATTACAAGATGATAAATAAATACGAAATTGCGACGACATTTTTTGTCTCGATTCAGGTATAAATTATGGGATCGTTTTATCTATTGTTTTAAAATATTTATTGTTTTGATGTTATTTTCAAAATTAGTAGGATTTTTTTTGGAAAATTAAATATTACAAATTTTAGATCTCTCATTGAAAGATACCCCAGATTTTGTACCTCCAAAACGCAAATAAAGTAATGAAATTAAAATAGTTTTTTCCGGTCAATACCATCACGTAACATTACATTTTGATTGAATTCTGGTTTGAAAGGCAAAAAAAAAATATTAAACAAAATTAAAAATAAAAATGACAACCCAAACTGTACCGAATCATGGCAGGAGAGGATGGAACTCCATTGGAGTTGCTTCGTCCTTTCCTAACGAAGTCAGCTTTCTTGGGCAAGACCACTGGCTCCCTGTTGCCATCGAAGAAGGTTCTCACCTGGTCATTGGTGTTTCTTAAAGATAAAATAATAAAATAGCTTCTGTTTGCTCCGATTTAAAATATAGTTAAGGTTGTGAAAGAAAAAGAAGCACTCGTTGATATTGTAAAATTTATTAGAATACAAATTTTACCATAACAACTAGTGAGAGACGTGCAATATACCAGTTTAGATTGTATTTAAAAAATCAATACAATATTATCCAAGTTGGCTGAATTTGATAAAATTCAATTTAGAAGTTTTAAAATAATTATAAACAATTTCAATTTTAATTTTTCCCAGAAGCTTAAATTACAATTTAATTCAATTTATCAATCTACATTCTCTCTAAAATTAAGTTATACATTTAGATTTTGGTATTTATATTTGAATATAAGTTAGAAATTTATATTTCAAACTTCGGAATTATTCAGTTAAACATATTTT
Source organism: Vannuccia rotundouncinata (assembly GCA_034780395.1). NCBI lineage: Eukaryota > Metazoa > Platyhelminthes > Proseriata > Coelogynoporidae > Vannuccia > Vannuccia rotundouncinata. The sequence goes on along the minus strand of JAUZNC010000153.1, from coordinate 30,062 downwards.
CCAGACGATAGACAATGTAAATGTGACGACTTATGTGTGTCCCAATATAACTTTAAATGTGTAAACAGATTGTCGATTATATCTCAGAGATAGAGTTACGTATACATTTTTTAATAAACTAACTTCCCAATTAATTTATTTAACAGATACAAAATGATTTAATGATACTTACAAATTTACATCAACCTGACGACGTTGCCTCACATGAACTCTTTCATATCGTTGTTCGGGTGTTTCTAAATGTCCGAAAACAACAAATTGGATTATATGTGCGTAAACTATGAGACAAAAATTCTTATAAATAATCCAAAAGTTAAAATTTTATAATTATAATTGTAAAACCTTTTATTGATTTTCTTTAGTAAAAGCATTTAGGAACATTTGAGATGAATGGCAATTGAAATATAAAATTACAACGAGATAAATTGAACGAAATTTTATCAAAACGTTGTAGGAGACAAACTTTATTTAAAACTGTTAAATAAGATGTGTGTGATTCCTTATATAGATGAAAAAATGATTCCTTATATAAGAAGATTTAGAAGATTTGCATAAACAAAAGTTTTATTTTTGTCCTATAATTATTTGTGGCGATCTCAAATGTCAAAAATATTATCTCAAGTTATTAAAAGTAATATTTGGTTTCTTTTCATTGCTTCGTCCTTTGCAATCTAATGAATTTCTCTTTCAATTTAGATCATTTTATAAATTAGCTTGATGATGTCTAATGATTACAGACAGCTATTATGTCGTCTAAACTAATTATTTAAGGAGATCATTAGACGAAATTCTTTATGTGCAAAATCTTTTCAAAAATAGATGATTCGTCTATTAGGTAATATAAATGCCCAATCTCTAATATTTTATATTCCTTAACAATTCTGTTTTAAAGGTTATATCTAAAATTAAGAAAGGGGTTTATTAAACATCCTTAACCGATTGAAAAACATAATATTCCCTAATGTGAAACAAAACAATTTGAAGTACATACTTAAATTTATTTCCTATAATCTTGTGGAATCGAAAATAAAAGCTAAATATTATTATTAAAGCTATTATTATTACTTAAAATTGGTGTATTATCTTTTACTTTAGCGAAAAATATTTAGAAACTATATCTACATCACAAGGATCTGAATACTTGAATATACAATACTAAATACCTTGTAAACTATAACTACAACGTTTTAAAATTTAATTTCCATTACAATTTAAGCGCATCAATTTTGTGAGTAAGATGAAAAAGCAAAGAACTCACTTAGGGATACACTGGGCTGCAACAGTAACTGAAATAAGAAAAAAAGTTAATTTTTTTCACGAACGACTTCTAAATTAAAACCTGTATTATAAAATTTTTGGTTAACACTATCTTATATCTTATTATAATAACTAATATGTTAATGGCACAATATTAATCCGGATCTAAATAAAAACAAATTCGTCAACTTAATAAACGAAATATTTTTCTATTATAAAACCATAACAAATTTAGATTATAAAACAAATCTGATTATGAACAAATGAATGAACTAGTGAACAGAAAAAAAATAGAACACAAGAAACATTTACTGAGTACAAAAAATTGCATACGTGCAAGGAAAAGTGTAATTAATATTAATTCTTGAATAAATTAAAAAAAATAATCATCTTTAGAAATCATTCATCAAATTGTAAGGTATTGAAGGAATGAGGGAACACATGGTTGTCTACTCTATAAGAAGTGATTCTGTAAATGACTTATGAAGGCATAGAAAATACATTGAATATTCCACAAATCACAATAATGTTCTTCCCCTTTTTGTTAAACAGTTTCCTATTTAATTTTTATATTTTACAAAAAACTTAAATTTTTTAGATATCTATAATGTTAAAAACAATTTCATAAACTTTCGATGTAATGCATTTTTTAAAATCGTCATAATTAATATTATTTTTTGTGTCATTATTAAAAGTTAATAAAATTAAATATTTAAAATTTACTATTAATAATTATTACTTGAAAAATTTCATATAAACTTTTGGAATTTCATAATATTGTTTGTTTAAAAACCTTCGCGGTGCTGATCTTTATAGGAATCAACATGAAAAGTGTTATAATAAAACAAAATTCATTTTTAAACGTTGTCATTAAAAAATATATAGATATAGACCTCGGAAACCGTTAGAAACCAATGGAAAAATTGACTTATCGTTACGAAATGTTAATGACTATATAATATGGTGGAATAAATATATTATGTAATGATCATTTTAAGTATTTGAAAATTATAAAATAAAAACAGAACGTCAACATCCATTTGTAAGTAGACACGAATGTTCCTATACAAATTAACTCAAAATTGTCGGAGTATCACAAAAAACAATGGTAAATTATTTGTTATAATATTTATAATAAATATTTGTTACATATTTTATAAAACGTTAACGATTCTATAGAATGTAAAAATTCTAGAGTTGATTACAAAATTAAACATTTATTTAATCGTAATTCAAAAATAACCAATTATAAATATTCAAAAATTCAAACAACAACTACACAAGTTTGATATTTTCAGTCCTTACCAGATGGACAGATAGCCCCATCAAAAGGCTGAATACTAGCATTTCAGCGGTTTAATGAATCCTGAATCTCGACGGTAAATTATCCAATGCGTTCTATACCGCTGAAGAATTCTACCAAATGATATTTCATGTCGTGTAGTCAGTCACCTAGATCACTAAACACAGGTCATACTCATGGAAGGGGCCACAATAAATCTCGCGATAAGATAAAACACTCATCTCTGCCTTGAAAAGGCATCAGCAAAGTAATAATATTTATCGAATAATGTGATCGGTAAACACTTGGCTTTAAAGTTGCTTGTTTCGGATAATTGATATTAATACAAAAGTAAGGTGCAGTGAGATGTCATAATTTCGTTATATTATTCTAGTTGATATACCTCCATACATGCGGTCAATGTAGCCCTCTTAACATGAAATTCGTTCATATTGCAGACAAATACGTTACAAAGGGTCAAGTTCGTTTTGCTGATTACGTTATGAGATAAATAATAAAGTGCTATAAAAAATGTAAACCTTAGTAAAGGATATGTATTGCTGGGAAAAGGGATTTATAACATTCTTTATGATTTAATAAATTATGTTTATAGACGAATATCATACAGAAAATTAATTTAGATAAATTTATAATAGTACTACTAATGTAATGTACTTTATTTGTGAAATAACAGTTAAAACTGAAATAATAAGCTTTTAATTATACAAATAATTTCATTTACCAATCGTATTCCAGTAAAATATTGATTTCTTCGTATTTAAATACAGATCATAGATTTTCTAAGCACAACTATATTCTTCATTGTACTCATACAAATGGAAGCCGAAAAATAAAGGTTCAAAATAAATGTCACTCATTTAATGCAAACTATTTAATGCCAATTATTGCTGAATTTATTATTAATGATTAATTATATCAAGAGCAGTCCAATTGTATATATATGTATATGTAGGTGCACACATGTATCAATTTCGAGTATACAATGAAACTTTGAATTTTCGCAACAAAACAAATTGCAGATAAGCGATGTTAGTGAAGGAGTAGGAAAGGTTTTGAACTTTAGCAATTATAAACATAAAGTTGATATCTAGCAGTTCTGTTAAAAAACAGAAACTGACACCAATTAGAGAAACCAGAGATTATATTTAAACTTTTAAATGATTTAAATGACGCTACTTATTTGTATTAATTATTAAATAGTGTGAAATGTGTATCATTGGAATCGCGATATCTTATTCATATTTTAAACTGACGATAACTACATAACTTCGATTTAACTAAAAAATTTTTTAGAGTCATTTAAATACAAGGTGTATTTGCTATTTAGCTATTACGCACCACGATCCAGAATTTCATCAGCAATATTTCGGATTGGCGGTTTATTGACTATTGAAAAGGGTGTAAAGAGATTTTTATGCTGAAACACAAAATGCTAGAAAAAAAGCCGCAAGATTTAGTACAATTTTTCATGATCCCAACAATAGACCGGATGAGAAAAGATACGCACTGCATGTCACAACATCCTTAATCCCATGTGCTGAAATATATCGCGACAAGTTTTAAAAAGGATAGCTCTCTGTATCGAGAATAAAGGCCCCCATACTGAAGGCCAATTATGCTCTTTAAAGACGTTTTACAATAAACATTGTGATATCATGTTAAATCTCAGTAAGTTATGTTTTAAGTATTTATTTAATACATAATAATTAAAACTATAAATCTGAAAATGGGGCGTGATTATTATAGCTGAAACACTTTACAGTAAATAAATTCTTTAGTATAGCCGTATACAGTATTTAGCTGCTTGAGAAACCTTTAGGACAATTATATATTCTTTTCAAATTTTTTATATGGAAAAATGGATTATTGAGTACAATAAATGTTGATGATATTGATAATATTTTTTTTATTGATTTTGAATATAAAACTTCTTTAAAAAAGTATATAGAAGTTTTTCTATGAAAAGAAAGAAACGGAATCAGTTTCTGAATTATATTCTAGTTCCTGAGGCAAACTTATCATCATTATTTGTTTCAAACCTTATTAAACCTTTTTATAAAAAATTGTATCACAATAGTTTTTGGCAGTAAGTGGCAGCTTATTCATCACATTAATATAAAACAAAAGTTATACTTTGAGATATTGAGTATGAAGGATAGTTTAAAATTATAAGATTGTTTTATTATATGTTTTGTTTCAATTTTATATTATTATTGATTTTTTATATTTTAAAAGATTTGTCAACTTGTCATGACTTTACAGAATGCAATTTTAAACAATATTTAAATAAATTTAAAAAAAATTAATATTCAAAGCTTGGAATTCGAATTAGATTTGGTTTTCTATTAAATGAAATGTAATAATTATCAAAGAGGTTTTATTTATGAAAATGGAACTTTGATTTGGCATGTTTTTGGTTGTATTTTATAAAAATGCTAATCTTTCAGTAGCTATAGAGAATTATCTATATTGTTCATAGGTATTATTACATTTGTCATAGATAGAAATAAATATTCCATATAGTTAATTAGTTTCCCAAATTAAATAGAAAATATAATGGGAATTTATTCGATTGGGGTACTCTCCGTTTAGTCCTCAAGAATATGGAGTGGAATATAAAGAAAAAGAAAAGAAGAAGAAAAAATATTTGAGATTGGTGTTTTCAAAAATATTTTTTTAAAAAAATATTTGAGAAAATATTTTATATGTTTATGTACTAAATAAAGAATGACTGCATGAATAAATGAATAAATGAATAATTGCTCCCCTTTCAAATCTCTTAAATTTCGTAAAGTTTAAATATTTTTTGTCAAAAGTAAAACTTCACATTTTTAGTCGAACAATAACAAATCTGATTTAATATTGAGTGCTAACGCTACTCTAAACTAATAATATAGCAAATATTACATCATATAACTCTCTGATGGTCTTCGTCTTGAAATGCCAATATGTTTATCAACAGAATGTAAAGATGCGTAGCAATTGTTTCCATGTCTCTGTGAGGGGATCTCCCACACATTTGGGTGTTTATACATCTTTTCTGGGACATATGGATACACATCTTGCACAACAACAGCCTAATCCTATTCAAATTTAATCGTGACTTGGTCTAATTCATGACAACGCGAGGTCAACACCAATATCACATTTGTACGATAGTTACCGCGTTATCCAGTCTGGAATTAACGGAGCAGACTGGACTTCGCAGACAAGCAAGACGTACGTGAATTTCTTCAGAAAATTAGAATGGTTTGCTTTAATTTTGAGTTTTTGAAATATTTTTAAATGTTTGTCAAGCTAGTTTGCCGTACTAGAATTTTCATTTCATAATATAGATATTATTACTTTGCACTGTAAAAAGTTTTTTTTATCTTGAATCGATTTGAGTAAATTCATTTTAATTAAAGTCTAAATTCTATGCATCATGTCATATAGTCTTTTAGAATTAATATAAATATTACATTTTCAAATGTGAAATATTGATATCTATATAATTCATCAGTATCGAATACACTCATATATTACATTATTTAATAAATGTAGTAAGTTATAGTCCGACTTATACGATGTATGATAAGCAATTTAATTATAAATTTTAATAATAAATATTATGTCTTATAAATAATATATTTGTATATAAATTTTAACACTTTATTGTAAAAAATATATAATAAGAGTGATATCTTTAATTGTGTTGATTTCATAAAAAAGTTTTTCAGGAAAAATTATGTATATAACTATTTTTTGTTAAAATAAAAATGTTATATTTTAAAGTAATATATGACATGATTTATGTGAAACATTATTTGTATATGATATACTTTTAATCGGTTTAAAAGTTATAAAAAATAACTCAAAAAATTTGAGGCATGTCTAATTGTTATATTCTTTCATTTCAAATGAGACACAAAAAGTTTGATCGCGTAAACTGTAATTCTGTACGTGCCCATATAGAAAAATTAATGTTTAATTTGATTTTTTACTCAACATTTTTTTCAAGAGAATATATTTATATATATATTTTTGATTGATCATATTCCTTTAAATAAAAAATAAAACATTAATTTGTTAAAAAAAATTAAACTAAATTGACATAAATTCCGAGTAGGTTCGTTTCACTCATCCAAATTTATTTATCAAATGACAGATATTTTTGATTTACACAAAATTGTTGAATAACAATATTTGTTTTACTTTTGGAATGTCGAATTTGATAGTCTATGACAAGAATTTTTTCTTAGTGGAAATGAAATATAGCGTCGAAAAAGATGTTGTCTTTCTTTCTTTCTTTGTAGTCTAGAAACAAAATGTTTTATTCATGAAAACTAAAAAAGTACAACCAACTATACTTGCATCGTTTCTGAAATTTTAATTTTAGTTCACCATCTGTAGTGCTATATTAATTATTCTGCTTTCAATATCTTCCTGCAATTAATTTCAACTATTTATGAAGAATGAATAAAATTCACTGTGAATGAAGAAAATAATTAAGAGAACAAAAATTGAAAATGATCCCAAATAATTGGAAACGATTTAAAATTATTAACTCTCATTAAAACAAATAAAAACAGTCTACCTAGATTTTAATGACATTACATTGTAAATAAATAAATAAATATTATTTTTGAACACGAACATTTATATAAATAAAAAATATTAAATAAATAATTGACATTAACAAAAACATCATGATACTTTGGTCACATTTCAAAGTTTGAAAAAAATTTAAAAAACGATTTTAATAAAATCCAAAAAGAGATAAATTTTCTAAAAATTAGGATATTTCATAGAAAAAAATTACTCAAAGCTATTATAATACATTTTTTAATTTCAGTTATTCTATACCTAATTAAAAGTAGCAATATGTATATATCATGATTATGTATAGTGCGTGACTCTCTCTATCTCTATATAATATAAAAAATATTGACATTTAATTCTACATATGCGTATTATGAAAAACACACTCACGAAGAAAATTTGATAGTCATGGATATCAAATTACAACCAAGTAAAATAGCTAACGGAGGAGTATCATTAATTATAAATCAGGATAGTATATATAGTCGAACTGGGATTAGTTTGCAAAAACAATTAACATATCAACAAGATAAAAAGTAGAGATTTCTATCTTATAAAATATTCCTTTGACTTTATGAATGATTAGTTTAATATATAGATAAATTGCATTTAATCAAAGTTGAACATTTTATTTGTATGAATTTCAATTAAATTCTTTGCATTCATATTTTTAAAATGAAGAGTGAGTTCATTTATTAATCCAAATATAATCATGAAACCCTAATGAATCATGTATGTACATTTTTATGTAAAATACTTGTAGTTTTGTTATAATGTTAAATAAAAGAATTTTTTTACGGATTTGAACTAATTCACCAACGCTTACAGATATTTTAAGAGACATTTTCAGTAAAATTGGACATGTTGTGATCCACAGTAGGTACGCAGAATTTGATAGAATAAAAGAAGAACAAATTTTTCTTAAATGCAATAACATGAAAAGCTTCATCATTCTATAACCAAAATATGTTCTATTCATGACAACTTTTTAAGAAGAACTACAAACACTAGTGTTAAAATAATTATTCCGTTTTAATAACTTCCTGCAATATATTTTCAACTATTTATATTAACTATAGGAATGATAGACCATTAAGAGAACAGAGAGTGTTATTGATCTAGAATATTTTTTTTATCGAAAGCAGTTAAAATTTTTTGTATGATTAAAAATTTAGACCTTTCAAAAACAGTCATAAGAAACCGTCTCTTAATGATATATAGAAAAATTTTAATGAATAAGTATCAAGTTCGAACAACAAAATAGGTAATAAAAGTTCTTTTAATTTAGCTAAGAAATAAAATATTCATTTTAACGATGTGAAGACTAGTTTAATATATCTAAACGCAGATAAATATTTATAATCAAAAGGGTAGATTTTGCTTAAATAAATTCCAATTAAATATGGTGCATTTGTATGGTGATTTGGATATTTTTAAATTTTTGGCAGAATCGGTACAATAAGGTATCTTTAAGAATTACTATACTATAGTTGACATCATTCAATCAATGAATTCTTTTTAAAATTTATTTAAATTCGAATTTAATAAAATAAATAGATTTGTTTTATTGAAGAATTTTGGAGAATTTGGAGAATTTTGCATATACGATTTTGTAACAGAAGAAATCGACTAAGAAGCTAAAATATATGTTTTAATTAATAAAAAATATATATAATTTTTAAAGATCTTTTAGAACTAATTTGAAATATATTTTTAAATCGATAAAATTTTTTTTTGTCGTATTTATAAAAAGCTTCATTTATTTAGTATAAATACAGGGCGAAGCACGCTTAATCAAGGGGGTACTTTGGGCACTTTAGGAATATAGTAGCGTTGCAACTTTTAATTTAACGCAGAGCCTCAAAATTTTTGACGTTTTATGACAAATATTAATAATGCATTCTAAGACCTCAAGTTATAGCCCAAGGGGCTGTTTTTTTTTACTTTAATAGATATTTTTTAATTTTGAAAAAGAAATACCCAAGAAATAATTTTATTTTTATTTTGACTTATTATTATTTAAATTTAACCTCTCAAAAAATTTCAACAAAAAAAGTAACTATTTATATTTAAAACATTTTTTTGTCATTCAATTAATCAATATCTTACATATTTCATTACATTTTAAATATTATTAATTAAACTCAATTTTTTTCTAAATAAATAGACATTAAAGGAATCTAATTTCGTAATTAAGCATTTTGGATGTTATATAAATCGATATATCTTGCTTATCTTTGACGCAATAAAAGATTTTTACATTGGAAAGAACTTTTGAGGTTTATTATATCAAATCATAATGACGTGGTTTTCGTTAAAAGGTTTTAAAAATATGACGCTATGGTTTAATACATACCATTAGTAATAATATTGAAAACTGATTTTGCTAATTGAAAATTGTAACTTGCAAAAAAAATGTTACTCTATTTGTTCAAAGTCTCCCTTGAATATTTAATTATTTTTTAAATCTCGTAATGTAAATGTACGGTATTTGCTATTATAGGTAGAAGATATTTGATCAAATGAGCCAATAGGAAACATCTGGGAAAAGCTCATTAATAGTATAAAACATTTGTTATCTAGAGCAAATTGCTATTTAAGTTCATTTATAAATTTATGAGATTCTCGCTAAAATTTGGTAAGCAAAAAAATAATTTGTAAATATTTATTAAATATAGAATTTATTTCAGTAAAATTGTATTGATTTAATCAAAATTTGTCAACATTCATTAATTTTGATTTTGATATTGATATTTTCTATTCTTTAATATTTAAACATTGGAAAAAATAATGAATAAAGCTGTTTTACTTAGAAATTCGAAATATCAGTTTTAATGAAATAATTCTAAAATGTTTAACTAGACAATTTACGTATTATGACACAAAAATTATTTTTATTATAATTTATTTGTAAAAAGTTAGACTAACAAAGTTTCCTTTAGTGGAAATATCTCATATCTAAAAATATAGAAGTCATATTTCAAAATTATATTACCGGTGATGAAGGTAGTACACAATATTAAATAATCTTCTAGGATACGAGAATAAATTAAATTTGGAAACATAATTACGAAACAAATAATAAAATTTTATTTGACAATCGAAAAAATAATTTTAATTTTTTTTTCTGAGACGGAAAAATATTAACTTTAGTATGAATTTTTGCTATTAAATTATTTTCTCGCCTCCTTAAAATTATTATCTTCAATTGTGGCTTTAAAAATAATTAAATGATCCTCAGTCATGGTAAAATAACGTATCACTCTCTGTATATATATATGCCAAATATAATCTTTTTACTTCCTTCCAACCTTTCAACCTACCTCCATAGAAAAGTTAGAAGATTAATTACTTCGAATATGTGTGAAATTAAAACTAGCTACCTTTACAATTTATACAATTTTGCTGAAAAGCCAATATTGCCTCAAGAGAAATGCAAAGATGCAATATTAATTGTACACGTCTTACATTTTAATAAATTGAATATATTCCTAATTTACAAAAAATACGAAGATGCCATATTATACTTAAGGTCTTAAAATTTTTCTTTACATAAGCACTGTAAAACATATATTGTTATTCAGATTTATTAAAATAAATAAACTGATAATATATTTTTATTCCTTAGTTTATTTATATAATAGTGTAATAATACCCTAACTATATAAATAAATATATATATATATAATTTAACTAGCGTCGTTTACTTGAAAATATTTCAACAAGTAAGATTAATTTGATTATATATAATGTTGAAATATTCACATGTAATCCATTGGGATCAAACGGTTCGTGAAATCTACATACTTTTTGTCATAGCAAATAAAAAATAAAGAAATTCACATTTATTGGGAATAGACGATGTATTAATAATGCTCATCAATTGAAGACATAACATGCATAGTTCCTTTATCGATCGTTTCTTTTGGAATAAATTGTCTGAAAATGACATCTGTTCTTCGTGGTGACACAAGATTTTAAATAATGTTGATTTCTGTGTTTTAATCTAAAATATTTATAGACTTTAATATACAATTATGTATTTATATATTGAATAAATTAAGAGATTTTATAGTATTCTATAAAAGTGGCATTTGTATTTATTTAAGAAATTCGTAATTTTAAGTAAAACATGATACCTATCACCTAAACAATTATTTTATTCTCTATTTCAGACTTCTATCAAGCTTGTTCCAAAAGTTCTCCCGCTTTCAGAATTACGGTAATATTTGATTTGATTATTTGATTATTTGATTCAAAGTAAACTAAATGAAAATATATAAATTATAGTCGAAGGGAAACCGACCCGTCATCTCACTGGTAAAATTTATTAACTAGTATAACAATTAAACTTTTAAAAGTTTTGAAATTTTATTTTTTACGGTAATTTTCACAGTGATTAATAGATAAAATAAAGAATACTTAAATTATATTGAGTTATAGATATATTTTTATTAATCAAACTTAGCACTTCATAAACTATGTAGTTCATATAAAAACGCAAATGAAAATAATTCTGAATTAAAAATTAATTATCTCTTTTAGATAAAAAATGTTGTTACATTATTATCGTCAATGTTTGTAATGTCAATTTATACATGTTAATTAGTTGAAGGAAATTTGATAAACCCAGGAGAGATCTGATTTCAAATTTTTAGAAATTGCGTGTTTTTAAACAATATACTCTTGCTACAAATATAAAATATTTATTAATACGAATAAGTAACGAAAAAATAGACATCTATAAAATAAAAATAAATTGTTAAAAATTATTTATCTGTTAATTATTACTTTGTTTCACTAAATTTTTACATATTTAAATGTTAAACTTTTTTAAATTCTAGATTTACCCAACATTACAATGGGAACAGGATTAGTCAGCATTTCTCACAACTGTTCAAATGTACATATACCCGATCCTCGACAATTTCTTATTATATTTGTTATCTATGATTACCTGGCTTTGATCTTAACTCCACTCAATATTTTGGCAAATGCCTTCTCGCTCCACATTTTCCGACTACCCATTTGGAAAAAATCTCTAATGAGTATTCTGCTAAAGGGACTCTCCTTTTTCGAAATAATGTTCCATATCAACACATTCTTGTACGCCCTACTCCAGAAAACTGGACCAATAGGTTTTAATTTGAATTCTGCGGTTTTCCTCGTCTATTTGAGCAAATCAATAAACTGTCTGATGATAACATTTCAAATGGCTCGCAACTGGAGTGTCGTATTTCTAGCCGCTTACCGCTACGAGGTCATCTGCAGAGCTCTTAGTGTCGGCAAAGTGTTTCGAAGCGACACGATCAATCGCATCATGTTGGGCACCGTGATGGTTGCCTTCTTCATCTCAATTCCTAGAATGTTCGAATTCGGTGTGGACATCTGTGAAGAAAACCTCTCCGTGATGCGACACGTTTCCATACTACAGAAAAATATCTGGTACGAGTATGGCTACTTGGGAGTGGTGATGTTTGCCGGCCAGTCAGGAGGTCCTGTCATCATTGTCTGTGTTCTGAGTTCCTTCGTGGTTCGGGCCATCTGGAATAGGCAACGCTTTCGATTGGAGAACAATATTCACGAGCGAGCGCTTTCGGGAGACAAACTGGTCCTAGCATTGTCAATCACCTTTTTTATTTTTGAAACCCCGTCTTTTTTCAGTAAAATCCTGCACCAACATTTAATTTCCCAAAACTTGATTAAGCAAGATTTATATCTAGGAATGATTGCAAACTTATTGATATATTTTGACTCGGTGATAAATGTATTTGTTTATATGTGCTCTAATCCGACATTTCGACAAGCGACACTTCTTGAATTGAAGCGTATTGGGATAGATCTTGACGAGCGATCTAGAAATAATTCTGAGGAAATGGTTCATATTGCTTCTAACACGAATAACACTTATTTGTAGCAACGCATCAGGTAATATTTTTTGATGCATGCAATCAATAAGAAAAAATAATATAATTTTATGCATTTTAATATTGGTAGATTAGAAGTTATAAACATTATTGAAAAAGTTAATTACACTGTCCTTTTATATTATTTTTCACATTATTATAGTGATCCCAAAAAAAGGATAAATTAGATGATAGATGTTTAACAAGTTTTATTTATTCTGTTAAGCTTAATACACTCATTTACTGACAATATTGTGTTAATATAGTATAGTATTATCATTGAAAATGTACAGTTTATTTATATAATAATTCCAAATTGTAAGTAAAAGAATATATATTATACATTTTTGAAGGTTTAAATTTTTCTGTTCTTATTAAGTTACTATAATAAATATATGTGAACAGAAATTTGTAAATAATTTTGTTTTCCATCTTTTAATTTTTTTTCTTTAAAAAATCATTTCTCTACAAAAAGAGCTTTCATCTGAAAAATTGTGTAGAAATTCATCCGTGTCAACCTGTATTTGGAAATAAAACTTTTTGTCAGCTATGAAGATATTCAACATTTTCCTATTGCCGCCGGCAAAAAAACATAATATCGCATATTAGTTTAACGAGTGGAAAATATCAATTTAATTGATTATATTTAAAAATTATTGTAAAAAGAATTTGAAAAGAAATTGTTATTATTATAGATATTAAATAAATATAAATATAATTACCTAAATATACCTAAATAGTTAACCAACATGAAATTTCATATATGCTTATAATCGTTAGTTTTTAAATTTTAATATCGTAATTTATAAAATATATATTTTTAAGCAGACAAATGTAATATTTCTGTAATTGTATACAATATAGTCATACTTAAATACAGTTTATTATTCTACATGTAACTATAAAAGGAACTTAAAGTACACAAATATTACATCAGTTAACTATATAAGTATGACAATAATTGGCAAATTAGCTCAAACTTGTAATAAAGACCAGCAAAACCAACTTCCACATAATAATGGTTTCACTGTTTCACTTACTTTAACAACATTCAGTTCAGGAATACTTTGTATAAATTTTTTTTGTTCGATCTGGTTTACAAGAACTAATTTCAAATTCATGTTCTATTCGAAAAGGTTACAAACTAAGTATTATATTATTTATATTCATTCTTTCATATGGACAAACTTTTAAAACAATATTAGAAACTTTTCAATTTTTATAAAACAGTAATTGTGAAATTTTCAAAAAAAGTAATTTCTTACGAGTTCTTTTTTTACTAATTTAAAAAATTACCGACAAAATCATACATTTTTGTATATTTAGGTGGGGGGCAGTAGAGCATCAATACGCCTATATGCTAATTATATGAGTTAAGAAAATATTATTATACATTATTATTCCCTTGTTGAAGGCGGGGAAATCCACAAGTGAAATTGCATTCTTTAGGACGGTTAACCTCACCTCCTGCGTGACCAAAACACTAGAGAGAATCCTTGCTCTGAGAATGTACAATTTGGCAGAGACAAATAGATTGATCAGCGCAAACCAATGTGGCTTCAGGAAAAATCTCAGCAGCGAAGACGTCAACCTAAAATTAATGATGGGTTCTAACAAAAGCTATCAAAAAGAACCATCCTTACCCAGATCGACTTCTCTAAAGATTACGATAAGGTTTGAGGCGTGAGGACCTATACATTACTTTATTAGACATGGGGCTGAATCAGAAATACGTGATTTAGAACAGAGGATTTCTCCAGAACAGACTTGCCACAGTTCGCCTTAATAACACCCTTGGCAGAACCCTGGGTGTAGACACAGGATGTAGACACAGTCACGGATTGGGTCACGGATACTTCGACCACAGCTGCTAGAGAGAAGCTCCAGAATGCTTTAAACAACACCGCTGATTGGTGTAAGAAAAAAAAGATGATCATAAGCTCTGAAAAAAAAAGGGAGTCAGCCTTTATCTCAACGTGCAGCAACGAAGCTGGTTTCATCCCAATCAACAACAGACCCACGCCTTTCAACTTACCTAGGGTTTTAGGGGTCACACTCGACAGAAGCCTTTCCTTCAACATACATGTCGAACATGTATGTGCGAAAGTTAGTAAGAGATCGACCATCATCTTTATCATTGGGAATTCCAAATGGATCTGGAAACAAGGTCAACCTATGGCGTCTCAATCACCTTACAAAAACAACAGTTTCAATGATTTTACATTAGTCTTTTTTCGGTTTTTAGTCTTTTAAAATCATTTTACATTTCATTTTTATTTTGGAAATGTCACTAATTATATTACATACAATACTTTTATGTGTAGTTTCCCAATTATCTTAGCAACGTGAAAAGAATATATTTTTAATATAAAAATGATATAATACAGAATTTTCCCAATTATTTTTTTAAAAGGGGCGTATCAATTCATTCTTCATATAGTGAAAAAGTCTTATGTAATTAAGAAGTATTCTAAAAGTTGTCTGTAATTTCCTAAATATAATTATTATATAGAGTAAAAAAATATATAGCCTTTCCTTATAATTACTTTCGCATAATATATTTATGTCAGCATTTTGTTAATCTTTCAAGTATAAAGATATAGTGTAGTAAAATATTTTTTATATTGATTAAAAATATTTATTAAAATCAAAAATAAATTGTGTTATTACCATTTTTAATCTGAAATTTAGCAAATTCATTAAAAGTACATCATAACATTTTATAATTTAAAAGAATAGTAAAAATAAATTGATAACTATAACTAATAAATATATAAATATTCAAATAACACAATTCATCCCAAGATCCAACCCACAGCTTTCAGACACCAAAAGTGATTTAATAATCTTATCAGAAAATTACATATTTTCTCCATAAAATCACATACTTACAAGTTTTAGAATGAAAATTTTTCCTATTTGGAAATAAATTTACTATATTATAGCAGTAAAATAAACCTCATTTAAAATATTTATATTATTTAAATTTGGTTTATGAAACTTATGTGTTGTTGTATATAGCCCATAAGTTAAATTTTAACTTTAAAAAGCTATATTCAACATTAAATATAATGATTTTTCGAACGTTAAGTGCTTCATAAATATACGAAGGTTTTAATTATTGAAGGATACATGAATCACTTCTTTATGCAATGTCAAAATAAACTAAGAGCGATCAATGTTGTCTCATCAAGTAAAAAGTAAATATGAATAATTTATTAAAAATTAAACATATAACAAATTTTGTTTGCCTTATTATATAAACTACAGCATGCATATATAATTATTAATCAATCTACTCAAAATCATTGCCAACAATGGGATTAATTTGATACTAGCGTTTTTTTCTCTTTTTTTCTTCTTGTTATTAAAAACTATTATTTTACACCCGCTAACCTCCCACTAAGGGAAAAAATATATAATAATAATAACGTAAATTTAAAAAATATTTTCATAAACATAAATTAGTATATTTCATATACACAAAACATACACTGACCTAAGAATCAACACAATGGGAAAACGGAAAATATGCAGATTGGTGGTGACTATGACAAAAATATAACTAAGAATATCTGAAAGAGTCATAATATGGAAGATTTCAAATACTTATGGAGCTGGGTTCTCAGCAGACGAAAGCGCTTGACTTCGATACTGCCAATAGAAATGTAAATTAAATAGAAGTGGCATGGCATGTCTTTAGAAATGCTGTTGATTTTTCTGCTTATCCCAATGACTGTATAAAAAATATCTATTTATAGAATACATTGGTTTTATATGCAAAATCGTAATTTTATTGTTGTCTTTAACTAAAGATTGTAACGTTCCATTTTAATTAATTATACTTTATTATATACCATTGTAAACACTGAAAATACGGTTTTAAGATTATTGCAATGGAAGTTTCAAATTAACGGAATATAATGGATATAATTGATTTTAAAAGAGGTCTAATTTCATAAGATAATATTGTTCTTTACATATTTAAATTATACATTTCGTTCGAAAAAAACGTATACATATTTATAAGAAATGTTAATGATAATTTATAGTTGTCTAATATGCGAGATATGTGAGCAATTCACAGAATAATTCTTTAAAATTTATTATTTTAAATAGAAAAAGAAAGGTTCGTACATCAGTAATAAAAATAATTTAACTTCATTATTACAATATGACAAAATAGTCATCTTGGTTAATTTTATAAGTTAATGTAAAATTCAAATATAATATTGTTCAAAATTTTGTATTAAATAATAAATAAATAGAAGACTTCAAAAAAATAGATAACCGTTTATTTAAGATAGGTAATATATTTTTATTTTTATGATACTGCTGCCAGCCAACAAGCTCGATAGACTTATAGTCCGGCAGCTAGCCCACTCAGGATACTAGGAACGAGATACCAATATTGATCTCCCTCCCCCCATAATTGTAGTTAATGGTGTCAAAGTTTTTAAAAATGGACGTCTGAGATTTGGTTGTGTGAATTGGTTTGGACGACAGTGGTTTTTGTGTTTTTACATATTAAAGAATAAGAGTATTTATATAACGGGAGGTTACTTTACAAGAAAATGCCTATGAACATATAACTGATTTCTTTATACACAAATGAACATATACATATATGTCTTATTATTTTATTTCCAAATGCTTTTAAATATTGGTATCAGTCTCAATTTTGTGTGAATTTTTGCTAAATATGGATCTTCCTCATGAATTTTTTCCTCAATTAATATCTGGAAAATTTTAATTAAAACTCTGAATTAAAAAAAATTTCAATATAATTTTTTTTAAATAGAAAAAATTATTCAAATTGATATTTTTTAATAAAAAATATTTCTCTAACACCTTTTATTTAAAACATTGTACTCAATATCTGTATAGTCTTCATCTACATATCTTTTATATTTTGAAATCGGAAGAAAGATCTGATATATTGAAAAGCATTAAAATTTTGACTTTTCCATTAGTCCAAAAAGTAGCTACTTTCCGGTAGAACATTTTTTATTGAAAAACGAAATTATTTTAGAATTAAAATGCAGACGGTGTCATTTGAAAAGAATTTATAATAAAGCGCAATTTTTCAGATAAATTAGAAATTTTTATTTCTTAAACTTTTTATATTAACTTTTTGTATCTTATTTAAATAAAAAATTGATTAAGATTTTGTGGGCTTATAATTTTTTCATCGACTTTGTAGAAGCTATAGAGAAATAATTCTTCTATATTCTTTAATAAACCTTTGTTTGATTAATTTTCATTATGATAAACGACCATTAAACATAAGAGCGATATATTTTCCACTTAAATATTGACTGTGATAGTCTCCCTGCTTATTGATGTCGAGCATATTTTCGACCAGTTAATCATAAATGGACAGTCACGTACAAGACGAAGCTATGTACAAGATTTAATTAATAATAAATCTTGATAAATAAAGGTTTTCTGCCTTTATAAATTCTAAAAGTGGGAAGTCTTTTGTTTATCGAACTGCAAGAGATTTGCTTAATTGAATCAAATGCCGTCTTGCTTTTTCAGAATAAGGAAGTGAGAGAATATAAGCAGAAAAATGGGTAATTAAACTATAAAATTGGGATAATTCAATATATATTTGTTTATATATTTTTAAAATTATATTTAAAACATGTTTAATTACCTAGTCTGTTATAAAAAAAAGAATTAATTGGGAGGTTAATGACTTATATGTTTTAGTAATTACTAAAATTAAATAAAAAGCCAGCCTATATAAATGTAGGTGACAATTTGTTTTTTAAATTATCTATCTATTATTACAGTAATCATCCCCAGATAGAAGGGGTAACTATAGAGGTAATCTTATACAGACCTCACGACGTATAACATTATGTGCTGTAAAGTCGAATGAGAAAGAGTTTACCTGCCTATAAGATTATTCAAACTTATAATAGATTTATTGAATGTAATTCATGCATTTAAATATTTTTAAAATATCAATTATATTGAAAGACACAATATTCTAAAAATATATATATATATATATATATATATTACTGATGTCTTTACACCAAATTATTCTCTATTATAAATATGTTGTAGTCCTGTTTTATTCGTTTAACAACATATTTATAATATGAGAATAATTTGGTGTAAAGACATCAGTAATATATTTATATAATTTTGAAAAGTTTGCAAAAGTGCTCACCAAAAAATATTTTCATTTTTTAACAATCATAAAAAGATCGCTATTTGTTCTATATTAAATACACTTAATCTTACATTTGTAAAAAAAATAATAAGTCACAGGGGCGCCGCCAGGATATACCAGAAGAGGGTCGTTTTCTTACGGAGCCCCCCCCTTTTTCAAAATCAAAATGACAATTAAGTTCATTATACAACTTTATCTTTATAATTATGTATATTGAATGCTAGTTATTGTTTTTTCATAAGTTTTATTCAACAATTATTTTACATTATAATATTATACAAATTGTTATAGTCACCATGTTTTTTGGGAATATAAATAGAGAAAACAATTAGATAGTACTGTTTTGTAATCCATTATAGAATCGCCTGTGTCACAGTGAACATTATTTGCCAACCTAAAAGGCAAGTTTATAATAGACTACCCTGTTTCAGTCAAGAGAGGCCCCCTTTCAGTCAAGAGAGGCCTCTTTACAGCGCTAGAGGAGGAGGAGGAGCCCTTCAGAACAGCCCTTCAGTAGGAGGAGGCCCCTTCAGATTGGACGCAACGATCCCCCTGGCGACGCGCATGAGTCAAAGTTCATAAGACTTTATGAAAAAGGATGTCAATCACCCTTCTACAATATAAAGAGGAAATCGTAGAGTTATCCTATATTACAATATTATAAACATTGCCTATAACTACAAAGTATAGTTAAAGTATAATTATAATGTCTATGAGAGATATACCTAGCTAATACCTTTATTTTTTAAGATTTCTGGAAAGGGAACTTTGAGCAAAAAGACTGGGTCACTCGATTGACTCTTTTTATCATAATTATTGATTTTAGTCATCTTTGACCACCCCTCCCCCATCCCTTTTCTCATGCATAATGTCGTAAATGTGGATATATTTTGTATCTGTCTATTAAAAAATTGATATAAATTATATGAATTAAACATTTATTTTTAAGAAAAATATTTTATATAAATTATATTATACAAATTTTCTTAAATTTTTGTATAGTGACCTATTTTTTAATCACTTTATTTTAAATATAAAATAAATTTTACAAAATAGTTCGTGATCTTACAAAAGAATAATTATCTTTTCATTACTTTAAATTAGTTCAATAATAAAATGATCCACTGTAACTAAAACTTAAAATAAAAACCTTAAAATAATGCTAACATAAATATCATTAAAATGTATTCCTTATCACGTATTTTCGTTTGATAAAAATTTTCAAATAATTTAAAAAAAAATTAACCTAATTTTTTATAAATTATTTTTAGTGAATAAACTATTATAAAGTTTATATTTTTTGATATATTTACATGGTTCATAACAGTTTGTAAAAATCTTCCCCCTGACATATACCCTGACATTTCAAAATTTCCTAGACATACACCCTGACATTTCATATGTACTTAGTTATACACTTATATAAACTTTAAGGCGCAGTTGATTAGATTATCAATAACATGTATTTGTATTAGTAGTATATTTTATTAGAATGGATACTGATTAATTGTTTGTATGTATGCCAGCTAGGGACAAAAGCAAGTAATATTTTACAAATGGAATTTTTAACTGTTGCCTCAATCTGATCTGAAATACATAAATAGATAATGATATGTAGGTACAGTTATGTTCGCGCGAACTTTTTTCATTCTTTTTATCATAATTTCAATATAACACTGCATTAAATTTTTTACATTATACCAAAATAAAATCTACCCTGACATTTGATGAAAAAAGACTCATATACCCTGACATTTTCAGGATTTTGAAATACCCTGACTGCCCTGACACGTTATGAACCCTGATTTAGTTGAGAAAAAATATTTTTTATTATATATTAAAGTTTATAAAATATATTATTTATTATATATTTAAGTTTTCTCACTTATTTTAATTTAACAAATTCATTTCAAGGCGTTGTTTAATAATAATTCGAATATTTACTGTTCAGGCTGATTAATAGCTTATTGATTGTCTCATAAAACAATTCTTTTATATCTCTGTGCAAAAATATTAATAAATTCTATATTATTCTATACGATATTGACAAATAAATTAAATAATGGTACATAAGCCTAATAATACGACATATTATTTCGTTTTTAATCGCTTCATATTAATGTTGGCCTACTTCATATCTTAAAACAAATACATAGTTATTATTAACGATATATATATATATATGTATATAATATCATTATTTATATATATATAAATAAAACTTTAATTATGATGGAAATTTTGCTTTAATAGTTTATAAAAAGAACCAATACAAAGCAAGCAGACTGACAATATAACAAGATAAATTAAATCATATAAATCCATTAATATACACATTACTATGGTATACGTGCATATAGAGTATGTACATAATAACGAAATAACCGAAAACAATATAATAATAAAATGAGGAATTTGGATACAAAGCTCACACAAAAAAACACAATATAAAAAGAATTTTAAAATGTGGAATTTGGCATGTCCTTATAGTTGACCAAAACTTTAAGATATTTTATTACCATAAAATATAAATGAAAACACAAATTCTACATAACGATAAAAGTCGACGAAAACTATATGTTAAATAAGTATTTCATTACTAATAAGAGTAAAAGGTAACACACATAAACAGCTACTCTTTAAGCAAACGACATATATAGGTTGTATATATTTAATAAATGCTGATACAAATATGCAGCGACTAATTAACATAGTTCACTCTAACTCATTGAAATGATTAGAAAGAATGGAATAGGTTGTCTATATCGACACGATTACGATCAATATACAACAGAAAATATTTATATATAAGTCGAATTTCTAATCAACAGTGTTGACAGAATATAATATGTATATGTCTATATATATACACACATAATTGGAACAATGCAGTAAAAGAATTATGATGGAACAAAAAATGATAAAATTAAGGCCTTTATCCACTGACACTAATCCAGATTACAGATGAAGTAGGATTATTACAAAACACCCCACAACAGTCAAGATGACATTGATTTGTTATTATAATTTAAAGGAAGAAAGCAGATTCCTAATTAGATTCTTTAGTCGTCCTGAATGATTTCTTAATATACTAAGTATTCAGAGCTGTATTGATATACTACGTCTTCAAGTTGTATCATGCTTGACACGACTGATGGCCACATAGAAGGCGCGTCTACTCTCGGTGTCATGGAAACCAATCGGCCCTTCCTCACAGTCGGCACAGACGAGGAACTTGATTGTGCCGATGGTGTTGGAGAATCCGACGTTCTCGAAGGCGTACATGTCATCGACAAACCAAAACTCTTCCATCGGTTCGCAGGGAAACTCTCCCTGGTCCGACTTTTTATGCATCATTGGAAGGTCCTTCTGTAACAGACGAAGCATAAAGAGAGTTAAAAAGCAAAAATTAAATATTTTCAGAATGCTACAAAAGTTATCTTTATAAATACAAATACCCTGTACACTAAATTAAACTAGAATATTTCGAAACAGCCTGATAAGGGTACCAGAAGTTATAAACTATAAGAATAAGGTATATTAGAAAGAGGTCATCGGTCAGAGTCAGAAAAATTTACCAACAATTAATGGATCGATAAGGATGACTAGAAGCTAATCGGTGCAAAATATTTACCAGAAGATTATAAATAAAATTCTTTAAAGAAGCTTACAAAAAAATTCTTTAAAGCAGCTTACAACTAATATTCTTTTAAGAAGCTTAAGAGGTAATAAGTTGGTTCAATAGAAGCTTCAAAACTATGTTGACAAAAGAAAACGTGTCCGTTATTTCTACAATATTAAATGGCACACTCCAAAGAAAATAATATCTATAAATTATATATTCTCGCGATTTAAAATATAGTCAAATATAAATTTTAACTATTCAAAATAATGTCAATACTTTAGATATTCAACAACAATATTTGTTCATTATATACGGTATTTGATTCTATATAATAATACGTCATATGAAAAAATATGGAAAGATATTTTACATATGTAGAAAATAAATACAGTGTGGGCGGGTTGCTATTTGGAACACCTAATTTAGGAATACCGGTTTCTAATATTAGAATGGATTGAAATTTGATAGACGCATAATTGACGAACAAAAATGTGAATACTGCTAAAAAGCAAAATGTAAAACAATTTCTATGCTGGGAAATAAAATTCTGATTTAAAATGGTATTTCTGTTAAAATTCTACACATAACTTAATGATTGACTCGCACATAAGGTTGAGCTAATAAAATACAATAAATTTAATAAATGATTATGTTATCTACTTCTTATCCTAATTTGATGAAGTCAATTTTTTAAATATAGGTACACATTTATTAGTAATTCATTAGCCAACTTTTTCAATGTATTAATTTAACAACCTAATATGGTTTAAATCAAAGTATTCTAAAATAAGACCCCACATTACATATTTCGCTACTGGAATTGAATCATGATTTAATGGGAATTTGTAAAAAAAAAATTTAAAAGTTACAACAATTGTAAATTTGGAATAAAAAATGAAAATAAATTATATTAAAAATATAATGATTAAATAGCCAACTATACTTTTACATGAAGCTAAACAAATACCTAAACTTTAATTCTAGCGAAAATAGACAAACCCAATATTTAATTAGTAAAAATCTGGGATCAAAGAGGGTTTTAATCAAAAGTTTTGGTACTTTTATCAAGGAATATGATCCATGGGGTGATCAAATATGTAAGTCTTAAGTTGCAGAAATTGTACTTTAATTTTATTATGAGCATTTTAGTGTTTTTCCATTTTAAAGAATGGGAGAAATTTCTATGGTTTTCACCCAATCTTCATGAAAATGCACATTTAAAAGAAAATAATGGTTATTCACACTCTTGAATAAATTTATGCATACCATTTTGTATTTGTTCATCTAAGCATTTTCAACATATTACAAGTAAAATTACATTGAAAAGTCATACTAATCATTTTCCAGAAACCTATTACTATTAGTACTAAAGACTATTTTAGGCATATTTTAGCTTGAGAACTAATTTACAAATATTTCTAGTAATAGTCCATGGGCCAGCAACAAAAACCCAGGGGAATTTGTTAGCTTATGATTTTTATATAAATTATATAATAATAATAATAAAACATTGGTATGTTACCCTTTTTTTAAATTCTACACCAATCCAGTTGAGACTTTTTCTAATTTCCCATATTAAAGAATAGGAACTTTTCAATGATTTGACATTTTAGTGAAAATGAAACTATTAATAATAGTTTTGAATGAATTGTTGCATATCATTTAGTTCACCGAAGTGTTTTCGACATATTACAGGTAAAATTAGATGGATAAGTTATACTATTTATTTTTTGGAAGCATTGGAATATTAGTTCTCAAGCCTATTTTAGGCATATTTTAGTTAAAATAGGCTTGAGAACTAATATTCAGATGTTTTATTTTACAACATTAGAAATATTGTGTAAAAATTTAAAAAAAAGGTTATACAACTTGCGGTTTAATACCTATCGTTGCCAATATACCGATAAAAAAGTTGACTTCGCAATAATGTTAAGGGATTGAATATTGTAAGTAAAAATTAAAAATAATAGTCATGATTGCATTCAAATTTATAATCATCTCTCATTTTTTATATTTACTTAATACAACATTAAGTAGTTGAATATTCTATATTTAATATTTTTAGATAGCATAAACAATTTCATATACAATATTTTATTTATTTAATAATTATAATATTTGGGACACAATAATGGAAATAACCCATACTTTATAATTAGTTATAGATATTCTATATAAGAATATTAGATATATTTGAACAAGACGTCTCGTAGTGTTATAAATAGCATTTACAGAGAGCAAACAAGGTCAATCACATGACATTCCACAAATAAATTTACGTTGGTCATAACTTATATTTTCGTACAAATGAAAATACAAAAACATAGAGAAACCAAGATTATTTGTTGAAAATTAAAATATAACAACAAACCATTTTATGACAATTCTTTTAAAACATCAATTTTAATAATAAAAAGGTTAGTTTGACAAAAACTAATGCTGTCACTTAGAATCAAATCTTTTACGAAAATTATTTTAGTAAGTTATGACGTACCATTCTATTAATGTATATGGATGTCACAAAATGTTAACTTTAATAGTAGTACCTTAAAGATATTTAAAATGGAAAAATAGATTCAAATAAAATTAGAAGATGAAATTTCTCAGTTTATGCGACAGGGTTGAGTTAAAAAGAGATATTATTAAAAATATAATAGATGTGACGTCAAGAATTACTAGTAACAAAAACAGTCAGTTCGTTTGAATTTCTGAGAGTATGAAACTACTGCTAAAATAATAATTGCCTATACAATATCTCTATACTATATAGCGCATCTTCTTACCAATTAAAAAAAGATTAATTATAAATGAAAAAGCATATCTGTAAATCTGTAATGCCGTGCATCCGCTTGTAAACAATATACTATGCGAATATTTTGCGTGTAGTATATTGACAATTAGTTCTTCGTAAAGTAAAGTTTACCTTTGTTACACGGACAAAACTAATTGAACTATATAATTTTCTGCTGCCATATAAACCCTTTAACCAGTGACAATATAATACCCTTTCTTCTCTTTTTAATAAAAGGATCAATGTACTAGGATTATATTTAGAGCTTCAGATTTAAAAATAGATAAAATATTTTATTTTATAACCATAGACTTTACTAATTTTAATTTCTTCATATTTGTATTGTAACAAAAATTGCGGTGATTTTTCTGCTGTTCATGTCAATTTTAACAGTATATCTCAGTAGTATTTTAAATTTCGTTATAATATATAGTATGAAGAAAAACATTTTTTAATCCTACCTAATGGTTTTTGCAAAAACAACATTCTCTTTTCTTCAAGAAAAGGCTAACGAATCGATCACAGCTGTGTTAAATAATATATAATACTATAAAAAGCACAGCAAAACAATTATTGAGGTCAACTACTAACATATTCACTACTAAAAGAAAATTGATAAACTTACACTTTTCTTGACAAATTTTGCGGTTCCCGACCTGAGAACAATACAACCACACTGGCCACAGATAACATCGGACTTGTTCTTATCAAAGAGAATTAAAGGTTGAAGGTGGACAGGATACTCGTCCAGTGGTCTGGGCGAACTATCAGGATTCTCACAAGAATTTCTGCAATGGATATTTTAACCGTTTATTACTTTTGAGACAAGAATTTTCGGGAAAATCAATTACTAAATTGATACGATGAGAAACAATATAATATACCTTCTCTTGAAGTAAATTTTGAAGGTTATAAGTTAATTTAACTCAGATTTAACCTATACACTTAACATTCATTCAGAAAATATAGTGTGTGACATATAACTAATTCAACATAATGGTTAATTTTACTCATAAGCAAAATGTATTAATCGGATTAAAAATTAAGTTAAATTAGCGAATATTCATACAATTTTAAGCATTTCAAATTAATTACGACGGATTAAACATTTTGGATGTCAATAAAACAATGTCTAACAACAGCGTTAACAAGTGACATAGATTTTGGTCATATAGTTCTAACCAGTGTTTAGGTGCAATTTTATGACACATATGTCAAGTTTTTTCAAAGAAGACAAAGTTATTATAAATAAGTTTTAAAGTACTGAATGACATTAATCAATTAAGAAATGAAAAATTGATTAAACAGGACTGCATTGTATTGTTCACTAATGCATATCACGAAAGTCTACCAAACGTATGAATTTAATTAGAACTAATTGAAAATTCAATATTAAAGAAGACAAATAAATTTACATCATACGAGTAAAACCAAATTACAAATGAAATATGTTATGCAATATGGCGTAGTGTGTTTGAGTATAATAAAAAATATTTGCAAGTTAATCATAATAGAATAAAAGCACGCTCTGTATAATAAAATTAACCTTATCGATGTTTAAACAAATCAAAAAGCATATTTTTTACTGTATTTTACCTGTAATTTTTTTAATTAGAGGTTTTTATTCCGAAAAAGGGTATGTAAACCGTGTGGGTGAACAGAAAGTAGTGAATTGTATAATTAGATTTATAAATAATATTCTTCAAAAAAACTTTTAAATCTATTTATTAGAAATATTCATTGCCGACTTAGAAAGCATAAAATAAATAACGGACAAAAGACGAAAAAATAATTATATAGATAGGTATATAATTATTGTTTCGTCTTTTGTTCATTATTTATTCTATTTTATTCTATTAGATAAATTACTATCTATATTCGTTATTAATAAAAATAAGATTGAGAACAATTAGTCTTATGGAAAAATATAATTACTACATAGTATTGTATATTTTGTGTTGTTACATCTTGTATCAAATATTGAAATTGTTCAGATTAAAATTGAAACTCTTACCTGATATATCGATCACGTTGAATTATTACAGCTGCCAGTGCCATAATTTAGAGTATCAAAATACAATAAAGTTCTCAGAAATATCCAACGTTTTAAGAAAAGACAGAAAAAATTTAATTCAATGCAACAAACCAAATTCCTTTTAATACACAACTTTTATCGTCACGGATCATCAAATGAACGACATTTTTTCATATATGTTTCTATGAAAAGATGTTTAAGTAAAGAAAGATGTGATACTGGTTATGAAGTTAATCTAAATTTCTCCGGTTTTTAGGTCACTGGTACTTCAAATTTGTATTAGTATAGTTGAATTGATTTAAGAGAAAGATCCAGTACTATAAATATGAGAGATTGTAACATCTGGTAGGTATCAAAACAAACGTGATGATTAAAATAGAATAAGAAACAATGGTTATGGATAGTTGGTCAATATAAACCGTTTCTATCTGACACTATAGATACCCCCTTCAGATTGAAAAGAGTCGCGTGCTACATTACAAGAACTTTCACTAGAAAAAAAGTATCTGAATATTACTCCAATAAATACTTTGCTATGATTAGTTAAATGAATTATTGGTAGGCATATATACTTACACGGTGGATTCTTCATCGCCCATGATAAGATTATTGAAAAACTGTAAATGAAAAACAAACAAACACAAAGTGTAACGAATACATATTTCATTATTTAATTTTAAAAAACTTTGAATAATAGTATCAGTTCAACTAATTTATGATAAGAAATAAGTAACACATGCTCCTCTAAATAATATATGTATTACTGACGAAGAAAATCAGTTCATGCAAAACTATGAAATCACTG
This sequence comes from Vannuccia rotundouncinata, assembly GCA_034780395.1. NCBI lineage: Eukaryota > Metazoa > Platyhelminthes > Proseriata > Coelogynoporidae > Vannuccia > Vannuccia rotundouncinata. Next base: position 1,572 of record JAUZNC010000153.1, on the reverse strand, counting down.
TAGCAATAATAACTTCATTACAAATATTATAAATGGACATTGAGACGTAAATAATTAATTATATTATTCAATTTTGATAAAATAAAAACGCTTCTTTAATTAAAAAATTTAATGTCAAATATCAATTAACTATAAATAAATGATAATTTGGTGAAATTAAGAGTTATACAAATTAATATATTAAAAATTTATGAAATGGTAGAATTACAAAAAATATGCATAATATAAAACAAAATTATAATGCAGAATTATCTATCAAATTGATACTCGAATAGCTTGATATTTTCCGGGTTTGTTATTGCATTAATTGAATAACAAAACAATTAATATACAATAGTCAAATCACCGTACTTAAAAAAATCAAATTTAACAAAGATCTGTATATTATATATGGAAAAAAAATGCTTAAAAGTATAATAAATTGAAAAATCATATTTTATTTGGTAAAAATAATAAAAATATAAAACAACACTTGATACCTTTTTAATACATTAAACAGCATATATTTAAATACTTTGGCATTTAAAATAGATAAATAAGTGAATTTAATGCAATACATTCATTTGTTTACCAAGAAAAGATTATTTTGTATAATTAGAAAAAAATCATCATTGGACAGAAAAATACTACTTTAACAAATATAAGTAATATTTAACAAATATATAAATATATGTACTAACATAAAAATAGTAACTGAACTACGTAAAGTTATAAATCAAATATTAGAACATTAGAATCGAAATTGGTATCCATGAATATACCCTAACCCAAACTAAAAATCATTCTTATTAATGGAATTTAATTATTTAATGGAAAATTTTGAGACCTGATTTAATCACAGAATGTGGTTGTTTGAAAATTAACTATTTTTTTTTATTTATTAATTTGAATAAGAAAAACCGCACTAACATCTGAATACATACCACTTAACAGAGAAAATAAAATCAAACACTGAAATGTACAATAAATTATAATATAAATGATTATTAAAGATATTTTTCTGAACATTTTTAAAAACTTATTTGGACTTACAAGAGTTGAAAAAAGGATGGAAAGATAGAAATATCTAACAGTGTATTGTTACAATATACTAAACTTATTCAAATAGAAATACAACTACTAAAGATTCTCACAACATAGGATACTCACTAGGTACAGAATATATGAAGCCTTTATTACAAGTAAACCTACTTTATTTATTTAGTATTGTAAATTATGATGAATGAATAGTAAAATATTTATGAAATGTTATCAAAGAGAAAATGAAAAATAATGCATTTAAAGTATTTAATGTGAAAGGAAGGTGAAATAGTGTGATGAAAATATAAAGAATTATGATTTTTGAAGATTTAAAAAAATTAATAAGTGATAATAAAAATATAATTTCATATCTTTCAGGCATGATTTTGAAGGTATTTAAAAAATACGGAAATTATTTGCGAGCAAAGCAAGCAAATGATTTTAGTGGGGGTCCAGGGGGTTAGGGGGGCTGAGACCCCCGATTTTTTTGCAATATCAATGAGAAAATATTGAAATATGTACGATCTTGTGAACTTATCGCAGGTGACAACA